>JANIJG010004876.1:2349-44244 GCA_024611175.1 Megaceryle torquata | reverse complement strand
CCAGGTCATTACATGACATGTGATCGCTCACAAAAAAAAAGTAAAGTAATGAAAACCGTATGTGGCCAGAAGACAAGGGCCTGCTGATACCATACCAGGTTGTGCTGAGATCGAAGATGGTAACTAAGGGAGTGGAAATGAATGGTCCAGGATTGCCTGTTAGAAAAGAAGCCCATTGAACAAGAGGGTGGGCTGGCCTTTTGGAGTGGCTTCACTCACAAGCACTTACTATATTCATCGGTCAAAGTTAAAAGCCCAATGGTGCCTCACCTTTCCTCTCCTACCCACCACTCTCAAACTGCATTCAGCAAGCACACAGAAGACCTTCCCCCTTGCCCAGTAAGTACTAATTATCCCATGGAAAGGGATGGAAGGAGTATACTACTGCCTCAGGGCAACTCAAGGTTTGACCCTAACAAAGACACACACCAAGGTCTCACTCACTTCTGATGAAAACCATAATGACCGCCATCACTCCAATGGTCAGTTTTGGTGTCTGTCCTGTTTGGTGAAAGATGATGTAAATACCAGCAGGTAAGGCAGGAATGAGGCTTCAGGTAACTCTGCAGGTCACAAAGGCCTTTTCGACCACACACACATACTGCAGCAGGGACTCAGGCACCTCTGGGATTATTCCAAGCCCAAATCTCAGGGGGACTAAATGAGGAAGGAGTAATGCCACTAATTCCGTGAGAACTCAGTCAGCTGCCTTTTATCATATGAATGATGATTGATACCAGTGAAAGAGTGGAAAACCGAGTCTGGTGGCCTGGAAACTTAGAAAATAAGAAAGAGCACATGTGAAAACTCAACAGGTCAGAGATAGGTGGCAGGTTCCCATCCTCCTTCCCCAGTCTGCCAATGCAAATGATTTTCTCCTGACTTTAGCTTTCAGGACAGGAAATATGAGATACCTGCAGCTCTCAAAGTGCATGACCCTGGCATAGTTGTCTGGAGTCCAAGCCTATAACAGAAATTATGATCTAGCCCTGGATTACATTGGCTCAACCAGAGTAAGTGCCAGGGACAGGAAGAGACAAGAATTATAGGTCCCAGCAATAACAGGACTGCTGAGTGTGGAGGGTCTGAGCAATGGTGTGAGGTCCAGACACACTATGGGAATATTTCATCTTACTGCTTCTTTCTTCACCAGGGAAACAAAAGAGATACAGATGCTGGGTTATAAATTTTAAAGCAATTCTGCTGTGAACCTCCTTTTGAATTTAGAAGCGAATCCTTCATATAAATGGATTGAGAAATTCTCCCTCTGAAGTCATCCATCTTTTAATAGGACATCCTGACAGCAGCTGAGTCAATCCAATGTCCATTGTTGATTTGAGTGTGTTCATCCAAGGCTGGCATGACATTTCTTTTGTTGACAGACCTCATATGTTACAGTATCCTGTCCTTCATATTTCTCTGTCTTTCATGGCTTCAGCAGCTGCACACCCAAAAAAACTGCTGCATTTACTTTTTTCTTCAAGGTCCATTCCCAAGACATTCCTTTCTCCAGCTAACGACAGCACTTGTGTGTTTATCTTAGTTTTCAACTGGAGAAGGATTCACCCTTGGAGATAATTCTTCACAAGCTAATACGGCAAAATTGTCCAAAGCACTGAAGTGCCTGAGTTTAATTTCAGAATCAGATATATAATAATGATATTATTGATCATCTTCCATCCCAAATGATTCTTCTCAAAAGCTCATCTTTGACAGACAGTTCTACAGGTGGACCTGCATGAGCAACATAAGCAGGACTTCATGCACTGTGGCATTTCTGGGAAGGAACATGACAGCTAATTTGAACTTTGTCATATCAAATTCTAAATCTCACACAGATTGCTGGGATGAGGATTCAAGTGGACAGCTCTGCTCTTTTAGCGTGATGGGATCTTCTTCACTGAGAGCAAATCTCATTTGTGCAAGAGACCTAGAAGTCCAGACTGGAATAAACCCTGAACTCTTGCTCAGGAGGCTGGGATAGTGCTCTGGGAAACCAGGACCACATTCTGGTCCTGTCCTTCTGTCCTAGACACTCCCTGAAAAGGTCTTTAGAGATATCATCTGGGCTGGCTGGATTACTGGTCTCACCTGACACTGAAACCTGCTTGTTTATACAGCTATAGATCAGGGTGGACATAGCTACAAGCACTAACACTGCTTTGCAGGTTGTTCCCTTGGGAGAATCGTGAACAACAAGAAGAAGAAAACCTCACAAGCAGCAAGTATTAGCCACAATGACTGGTGCACAGACCTCCTCTGAAATCAGAAGTGTGTCAGGGCTGAGATCTGCTATTAGCAGAGGACAGGGGAAGGGTAAACAGACACACTGGACTGCTCATTTGGGTACCATGGCACTGCCTTCTTGTAAATGCACCCCAGGTGCCTAAGCAGAAACACAAGGTGAGACTTTGCCAGATGCTTTCTGCCATGCAGCATAACCTCTTGACCTTGAAATTGTCCTTACCCATGAATAAAGTCATCCCAGCAGCTTAAAGAAGATATTTTCTAAAAGTTACTGAATAAGACTTGCATTATGACTGCTGAGTGTGGAGGGTTGTGTGTCCACAGAGGGCATACTGAGCATCCACTGCTGCCCATGGTGGTGCACTAGTACCATCATGGTGACTGTCACTTGAGGAAGCCATGATCCTGAGCTGATCACAGATGTCTGCTGATGTAGCTTCTGGATGTGTTACTGATAGCAAACACTAAAGCAGGGGCTTTCTGCTCTGAGCTCCCTCCTGTCTGAGCAAGAAGCCTCATGTTGGCTCTGGCAGCTCACCAAGTTCCCAGTGTGTCCCAGACATGCTGTGTCAGCAATGAGGGTCTCTGCTTGGCAGGGTCAGTTTTTCACTGGGCCGCTGTGTTTGTGGCATGGGTAGGACAGAGAAGCTGGAGCTGGCAGCAGCATATTGGGGATCCTGCTGTATTTGGAGAGTTGTCATTTTTTCCTTTGCTGCAGACTTTCTGCTCTCCTGAGCTTGCAAGACAGATAGTGAAACTCAGGAAAAAACCTAAGTTGTGATTTCCAAAGAAAAGGTGAAGTAGAGGTGAGAAAGAGCTACCAAGAGGCACTGCCCTGCCTATGCTGGTTTCCAGTGTGTATCAGGCACTTTGCTTCAGGGGGGCTGACAGGCCTACGGAGGCAGGCTGGTTGCATCTCACCCTGCCTCACTTCCTGTGGACAAGCTGTGCCATGCACTGCCCTTTTGTGGGTGGCCCTGTTTAACCAAGAGGTGAGGGCTAAAGCACTTCCATTAGGTTGCATTTGAGCAAGGTGTTTCCTATGGCTCTGCTCATGTGGACCTGCTGAGGAGCTCTGATACTACTATCCTCAAAACTGAACTCCCTTCTACCCCCAGACCCTATACACCACAAGGTGTTACATCAGTTATAGCATCAAAAAAGATAAAATCCAGGCCTGCCTAGGGAGTGGCAGACAGGAACTCTGTGAGCACTGCTCTCAAAAGGCAGGAGCTACCAGAGTCATGCTGGCTCTGCAGGTAAAGGCATTGCAGGGAGATTTTCCTCCTGGCAGCCCTGCTTTAACATCCATGGTCATGCTGAACACATGGTCCAACTCAGATGGTGCCCAAGGTGGGACTCCATGTTCTCCCCATCCCAGCCCCTGAGTGGGTCACAGGCTCTTCTATGTTGCTCCTTGCCTCATAAATTTGTCTTAAAAGACTTAGAAGGGATTTTATGCATAGCTGGCCAACCAATGCCCTTCACAGTGTTATCTCCAGCTCTTTAAATATTCACAAGGCTGGGTCTGCTGCTTAATTGAATTTCCTCTATGAATGAATCAGTTATTTTCCCATCTCCTGCAGCAAAGATGCAGATTAAGTGTAAAGCTCAGCTAGTACACCAAGAAAGCGATTCCTCTCTGGTTAGTGGCTGAGCCAAATCACCCCTGCTGAGATCAGGTCTCCTGCATGCTTTTTCCCCCCAGATAGCCTGAAACAGGTTCATAGAATAGTTCATGTCAAGATGAACTTCCAGAGGTCTTGAGTTCAACCCCTGCTTGGAGAAGGGGAGGTTGCACAGGGCCTCATGCATTCAAATTTCAAGTATCCAAGGGTGGAGATACCACCTTCCTCTGTGCCCTTGCTCTGGGGCTGGGTGTCCCTAATTTTGAAATTTTTGTTTTCCCTTCTATTTAGTGAGACTCCTCTTTGTTATGTCTGTTGCCTCCTGACACTTAACAATGCATCTTATCCAAAAAACAGGCTCCATCTCTTCTAAAATCCCCTCCCCCCTTAGGCAATTTGCAACAGCAGTAACATCTTTCTCAGCTTTCCCTTCTCACCACTAAACAATTCCAGCTCCCCCAGCCTTTCTTGGTGTCTCAGCACACTCATCATGTGCCCCAGCCCCTAAACTAGACACAGCACTTCAGACACAATTACACAAGCAGTAGATAGATGGGAACAATCATCTTCCTCAAGCTGCTCACTACACTCCTGTTGACACAGCTTAGTAGGCAGCTGGCCTTCACAGATGCCAAGACACGCTGTCAACTCAAGTTCACCTTATCCACCAGAAGCTAACATTAGTCAAGCTACCCTTTATAAGAAATTATTTAAGAACCTGGTTTTCTCATGAATGAAGGAGAATAAGAAGCAATGGGCAGAAATGCATTGATGGCAGATAGGGAGAGAGCAGACAGGTGACCAGGTCAGATGCTAGACATCTGTCTCAGCCACCTTTGGTTTCTTGGAGATTTTTGGGTGTCCCAGAGAAGTTACTCTGTACAGATGTCTTAGGCTCTAAGGTTAGCCAAAGAAGAAGCCCTTTTTTATCCTTGGCCAGGAGCTAATACCTAACTGGATAGCAGGATGAAGGTAAAAAGGAGACCAGTGTCCTCAACATTTGGGTCACAAGACCACAGGGAGTCTGAGCAGACAGGGACAAGGGGTGGCAGAAGATGAAGGAGCAAGGTGACACATTGGATTGGATCCTCCACTCATGCTGCAGATGGATCCCAGGCTTCTCTAAGGCCAGGATTCAGATTTGTAGCAAGTATTGCATGTGAGACCCAGAACAGGAGAACTTCTGTTAGTGGTTACCTGGTTGGGTGTTGCTTCATGCCCTGAAAATTTCTAGGTATTTGGCTCCTAACAAAGATGAACTCTGTGGGAGGGCAATTGTTAAAGCAGTCACCTCACAGGCAGAAAGTGGTGAGACCTCAGGCCAGTGAGTTCAGAGGGATGTAATCCACCTGACTTGGAAGGGACAAACCCCCAGGTTTGTGAAGTTCTGGCTTAAGGGACCTCAAGTCTTTTCTCCTGTTCTGTGACCTGGCCTGTTTCTGGTCTGGATGAACCTTTAGATCCCTGTTGCTGACAGGCAGCAGGGAGGTGAGGGTCTGCTCTGCTGCATCTCTGTGAGGATGTGCTCATGCAAAGCATGAGATGCATTCCTAGTTCAGTCTCAGAGGAATACACACCATGGAAGCAGACTGGAGCAGTCTCCTGTGTAAACGGACCAGCTCCATGACTGGAGTATTTAGTTCTCAGACATGGTAAAAGAGTAACCGCAGATTAGTTGCACAGGACACTTTGTGGCTGCACATGAATCACAATAACATTGCATTTACTGAGCAAGTTGAAGTTCAAGTCCAGGGTGGACAGGGCTCTGAGCAACCTTGTCTAGGAAAATTGTTCCTGCCTATGGCAGGGGGGCTGGAGCTAGATGATCTTTGAGGTCCCTTCCAACCCGAACTATTCTATAACACAAACCCCAAGGACTCTGCAAGTGTCCCTTTCAGGCAGATGAGTTGCCACCCCACTTCACCCCTCCTTTCATGAAGGGCATCACATCCTGTGTGTGAACATCCATGCTGTTACTAGCCACTGCTGCACATCCTTCTGCAAGGCTACAGTTGCCTCCCAGCCTATCATACAAGGAAAATGCTCTTTTTCAGAGAGCACCATCCTGTGTGCAGACAGACAATGCTCTGAGAGCTGCCTGCACACAGCACAATGGGGACAGCTCAGCCCCAGGCCCTGACCTCCAATGGATTTGGGACAGAAGAAGAGGAAAGTGAGGATTTAAAAGTGAAGGACAGAGCACCTGGAACTCCTGAAGACCTTTTCTAGAACTGCTGAGGTAGGACTTGAGGGCTTGGCTCACTGTATGAATGGATCCTGCTGGGTTGAGGATACAAGAAGGCAAAGACTCAGAAAGAGACAGATTAACATTTAGTTCATCTCTTAAGCGATATCCCTGTGGGATACTCAGCAGCAGGACATGGATAGCTTTACATCCTTCCAGCAGATGTCCTGTCCTGCTGCAAGAAGCAGTACAAAAAACTCTTCCACCTCCCTGTGGCCCATATTGAGCCCGCCAAGAACAAGGAAAATGTGTCATTTGTTGAATTTGCTGCATGTCCAGAGTTCAGAAAGCAGCAAATGTTTTCACTGGGGATTTCTGAAGGTGTTTTGTCTCCAGAAAAGTACAATTGTCTATTGAGTCTAACTCTTCTATATGATTAACAGCTGTTTTTCATCAAAAAAACCATTTTCAGTTCAAATATATTTCCTTGAAGAGGCATCAGTCACACTGTTTTGCATCTCTCAATCCATGATGATAAGTCACTCAAAGTCTCACCTTGGTGTGTCAGGTCCATCTTCTTTTCTGTAAATTTCACCAAATGTACCTACTTGGAATGGCATATTTGGAACTCCTGAAGGACAGGACACCCCAGCCTGCCTGATAAACAGCCTCCTCCTGCATCCAGACTTGGACTTTTCTTGTTCTTTCTGGTGTTTTATTTCTGCTAGGTGCTTGCAAGATGAGAATCATCAAACCCTGAGATTATGTAGATTGAGCAGATTTCTCAATTAGAGCAGATTGCTCATGTCCTTGTACAGTTGAGCCTTGAATATCTATAGGAATGAAGATCCCACAGCTATACTGGGCTCCTGTTCCAGTGTCTGAGCACCTTCAGACTTAAAATATTTTTCCTAATTTCTAATCAGTGTTTCCTGCATTGCAAACATTTCCTGTTGCTTTTTAGATAAGCTCCACACACCTCCAAGGAGAGTCAGGGGCTGTATTCACGAAATAGAGTCATAGAATCATAGGATCATATAGGTTGGAAAAGACCTTTAAGATCATCAAGTCTATCCATCACTGCCAGGGCACCACTAAACCATGTCCCTCAGCATCACATCTCCACAGCTTTGACACCCCTGCAGGGAGGGGGACTCCACCACTGCCCTGGGTAGACCTCTCCAGGCCTTGACAACCCTTTCAGGGAAGAAATATTTCCTACTGGGTAACATAAACCTCCCACAGAATTATAGACTGGAGTAAGTTGGAAGGGATCTTAAAGATCATTTAGTTCCAACCCTCCTGTCATAGGCTAGGACACCTTCAAATAGATCAGGTTGGTCAAAGCCCCATCCAACCTGGTCTTGAACATTTTCAGGAATGAAAAGTTCCAGGGAAGGGATGTTCCAGGGACAGGAAACTCTAGGGAGTGCTCCAGTGGGAAGATGGCAGCAATAACATGTATCTCCCCTTTAGCCTTTTCTTCCCAAGATTAAACAAGCACCATTCTTGCAGCCTATCTCATTGCCATTGGGTAACTGAACCAGCACTTGAAAGCATAGTAGAGCTGATGCCTTATTTCTAATTGTGTCTTTATTTTCTCTACAAGAAAGAAGTGGTCTGAATAGCACAGAAGCTTCTCCACATGAAGGCTTTTAAAAGAAACTCTTTTGTTACTTTTCATTTCCCAGCATTGAATTTGTTTCTTCATTAAACCCCAGCTCTATTCAGAAACTAAACTGACCGCGAGTCATTCTGCAGCTTCACTTTCTTTTTCTGCATCCTTCTGTTCAACACACAATGAATAAACTACTCTCTGTTAGTGGAAGCCAGCTGGGGTCTTAAACACAAGCTGGTTTTGTTTCTTCTTGGAGCTTCGATGCAGACTCTCATCTATTAATATACCTCTCTGTAGGTCCTACCAATAGCAGGAAGTCAGGCTAGAGGAATGAACAAATGTCATCTTCACAGAGCAGCACGAAAAGCTGATACCAAGGTGACAGATACTGCTTAGGAATCAGTAACCCTGGAAATGGGTCGCTCTCTCTCTGTGAGTCTCCCATCAGATGTTCCTCCTACACCAGCTTGTTTGCTGTGGGCTGTTTAAAGCTGAATACCAGGCGGCCTGTTGCTCTTTTTTTTTTTTTTTTTCCCTACAGCTTGACAGCTTTTGCTGAGCTTATTTGAAGGTTTTCTGAGGCAGCTTTTAGTTTGTTTTCAGAGTAAACTAAAGAATGTGAACTGCTTTGTCTTGGTAGAAGCTCTGCTATGAGTAGCCAAGTACCAGACAGTTGGCTAATGACTGTACTCTTGGGGCTTGATTCATCTATTTCCAATAGAATGGGTGATTACTTTTACCCAGTCTGAAAGTGAGGTGTCCAGTCTAATCTTGGTGTCAAGGCTCCCCCTGCAGTCCCTGGAGAAAGATGGGCGCCTCCATGGAGCAAATCTGTCCATACAAACTTTTCTTTCATGAAGTGTATGGAGGCATGACCCTTCAGAAGGAGCTGAGTCTCTCCCCAGAGACCACATGACAGTCCAGGCACTAAGTGCAGATGGAAGTGTCATTTCTGGGGAGTCCAATCTCTTCCCTACATTTAGCTGCATTAATCCAACCCATCACAAGGAAACAGAGAACTGATTATTTTTGTTCCCATAGCAAAGTGTTGCATCTCCCTATCTTCCTCTTATTGCTCTGAATTAAATATCTAAGTCCATCACCCTCCCATCCATAGTCCATCCTGTATTTCCAGAGGCCAGCGTCTTTGAGGCTCAGGTCCTTGAGAAATCTGTGGCACAGAGTCAAAGTAATTTCTCATTCTTCCCTCATTTGCACATGTCCATCACTCTTTCTGACAGAAAAGATTGCAAAGCACACAGATGCATTTGCCTTGTCTGAGTATTTCAATGCAACAATCACAGATGATTCTAGGAAAGACTGTGCAAGGAAGGAAAGAAGGAAAAGGACTAAAGAAAGAAAGTAAAAGAAAACAAAGTCAAAGAGGCAAGATTGCAAAGGCAAAGGAAGAAGAAAAGAATGAAGGGGAAAAAGAAAACCATGTTTATATTTTGCAGTGATTCCCTGCAAAGCAGAAAATCTTCCCAAGCAAATATTGTTTCCTTTGAAGAGCGTACACTTGCTCCCATGCTGAGAAATATTCAAAGCAAGGTCTGCCATCCTGAGAGCCACAAGCAGCCTCACCACAGACAGATCAGAGCTGTTCCTAGACTCAGCTCCCTGCCACTCTCTTCCAGTTCGCTCCTCTCATTTTCTCTCTGCTCTGCTATTTTTCTTCCCTGTCACATATTTTTCTCTGCACTCCTGTCTTGCAGCATTTCTGCATCCTAATTCCTCTCCTCCAGCTGCTAGGTCAGTTGAAGACCTACCACCTCATCCCACCACAACCCTAGGATGAACCTGCTACACTCCCCACTGCCCCCAGCTCACAGCTCTGCTCTCATTTTAGTTTCTCACCTACTGATATTTTTAGCCTTCCCAAGTAAAAGAAGCAGACAGCCATTGTTCAGTGACTTCAAGTAGGTGTGAAGATATGAAAGAGAAACTCACCATGCAAGTTGCTAAGTGAAAGCAGGTTGTAGTGATCCACTCAACAGCATTTTGCTAACACTTACCTGAAAAATATCCCTTTGCCAGGCATTTTTCGCTTTTTTTTTTGAAAGAAGAGCTTGGGGAGCTTTCATCAGTAAGTTGAATTGATGTGCCCCTGAAATTAAATATTTCTAAAATATTTTTGACAAAATACCAATTTCCAGCTGAACATCTCTGTTTTCAAGTTAAGATCTAGAAATTTTTTGATAGTCTCTTGTGGCAAAAAAAAAAAACCCCAAAAACAAACCAAAAACATTCCTTTCCAATGAATCTTCATGTTTCACCCACATTTCCATGGCAATCCCTAAAAAAGACCATAAACCTGCTCTGAGTGGTTGTCACATCCTTTTTGACCTTTATATCACTTAACCATATCACTTTACCAGAAATGTTACTGTCAAGTTTAAGGCACATAGTTATATGTATTTAGGTTTAGCCAATTTAATATTCATTCATCTTCCAACAACACTCAGGACCCAGCTACCCACCTAATTAGTTACTGGCTGAAGTGGAGAGAATTGTGGAGAAACACTGGCCTTCCACCCATGGGATCTCATTTTTCTTTGCTATCACTAGCTAGAAATTTGGAACACAGTGATGCTTAATCCTGCTGGTCCTGCCAATCTTAGCTTCCATCTCTCTGAAGAAATATGAGTGTGTGTATTACTTTGCTTGCTGAGGGCTGCTCAGAGAAATGTGTATCTTCAGTAACAAAATTTCTGCCCAAGATGACAGGGTAAAGCTCTGCAATAGTTCAATTTAAGAGGACCTAGGCTGAGTTTTAGCCCTGCTTAGGTCAGGGTGCATCTGGAGCACCTCTGTGGGAGCCGTGTTCTGGCAGGGCTGCTGAAGTAGGGATATCTCTGCTGCATGTTGCTGGTAGCAGAAAGCTGTTCACACTCATTGTTTATGCTCTCATTTACTTTTCATTAGTTTGTTAGGCAAATCTTCCTTCAAGTTTTTTCATTCTCATCAGTCAATAAATGATAAAAATCAGACATGGAATGTTCTAAAAGTGGAACCACAAAAAGACCTATTTCCTGTCAGCCCCTATGTTCTCGGCAAAGAAAGCTGTATATCCCAGAGGAAAATTAAAGATCTGAAAGAGCATCTGAATATTCATCAGTCGAGTTTCTCAGCAGATATCAACTGCATAGACTGAAAAAACAAGAGCCCAGCACTTGTGGACAACTAAAGATCTCCACCTAGTGAACTGAAGTCACAGCACATCTTGCCAGTTTACAGTGTTCCTGGGAAAACCAGGCAATATGTGAGAAAAAAGGTCTGCAACTAAACAGCAAATTTAACATCAGTGCTGTCAGAATACCTGTTCTGACAACACTCTCAGCACTGTATCGACGCCATGAAGAGCAGCCACTGCTGCACCTTGCAGGGGAACAATGCTCAGCCCAGCAGCATCCCCATTGCGGGTGCCTGCAGGGAGCTCGACCACTGTTACGGTAAGAGCCATGACCTGTGCAAAAAGGTGTAATACACAGGTCTCTGGTGGCTCTCCATGTGGCACGTCTCCATTAGGAGAGGAGTAAAACTGCTTGCTCAAAGCCCTAACCCTTACCCCAAGTGATCGTGGCTCTGTATTAACCACAACCTAACAAATTGCACGATACCATAATGATGGCTTTTGGCTTTTGGAACCTTTTCACAAGATGACATTTTTCCTACTGATGGGATTACCCATTCTGTTGCAAGCACATGATAATTGTAATTTCCTGGACTGCTATGGAACATATAAAGGTTATGGGTAGTCTTATTAAAGCTTTCATATTAGTGGAAAATTGTATGTTATGAGCTGGGAGGAAATTAATGGCCATTCTTTTGCAGCTTGCATATAATTAAATCCTCAGGGGGCCTTTCCAATTAATCTGAAATAGGTGATGCGCACTTTATTAAAAACATCACCCCTTCCTTCCAACCACTATGAAGATCAGGGTTATTTCTTTCAGGAGTGTGGGATCAGACTCTCTTGCTCTGCCTTGTTCTCTCTGCACCCAGCCATTAGCAAGGTGTCCCTGTGCTATCAACAGAGAAAGCCTTCCAGGTGAAGAAGCCAGTTTTGTAGGTGATTACATTGTGGTGACATTGTGGTGGGTTGCTGAAAACCGAAAAGTGGTTTTCAGAAATGGCCATAACAGGTGGATATTTCAAAGCTGGAGACTACACACCTCCAGAGAGGTACCTGAAGGTTACATACCAATGCTATAAACATATTCTTATGTTTAGACTTGGGCTGATGTAGGTCCAGTCAAGTATTTCCCAACCTGGGCCAGGCTGAAAAGTCATTTAATTAATGCTTCATCTTGTCTAAAGGATAACGTTGCTGACACCCCTCTTTTGCAGGCTTCCTTGCATGCCTAAAGCTTTTTCTTTTTCCAAGAGGAGAACCGGTGCTTTGTTTTCCCTCCTCAGATGTAACTTACAGAACAGCAATTCCCCGTCTCTTCAAAATAAGTTGTCCCTTTCACCTTCCCACCTGCTGCTCAAGTTCAAGAGAGAAATGTAACAATAACGCAGTGGTTTTCCCACTGTTTCCATCCCTCTGTGTTTAAATCATGGTGCCTCACTGTGCAGGTGGCATGGATTGATCTAGGGGAGAAGATCTCCATCTTAGAAATAATTGAGCTATAGACACTGGGACAACATCTACCCTGAAATCATGAAACTCCATTGATTTAGCCTCAGTCCAGTAGGTATAAGAGACAACAAAGTTGGTAGTGAGTAATGTCTACATTTTAACACAGGACTTTCACACCCCTCCAAGACACAGAATATGCATCTGGGCAGCTAAAACATACTGAAAGACAAGTTTCCGTGTCTTTACAGGGACCGTTACCAGTAGATATATCAAGCTGCATGTACTGCTACAGTTTTCCTGAATGCAAAGAAAAGGATTTTAAGAACTTGAACATATTTTCTTGGGAGATTCATGGTTTCTCAAAAGTATGTCTGAAACCTAGGTACGAGTTTTCATCAAAATGTAATACCTTGTCCAGTCAGTTAAATGGAATCGATCACGATTAAAATGCATCCAACCTGTTACTTCTTCAAAGATGACAGTAAAACGTTGCATATTTTACATTTGAGAAAACACATTTCTTTCATTTCATAAAAATCAGTATTAATTGTACTTTTACATGGCACATTTTTGCAGAACTTGGATTACAAACCCTGTTCTCTAACATCAGCTCTGAACTTTGGTTGTTAAGTTTGCTTACAAAATAGAACAGACTGTGATTGCCTTTCAGACTATCAGGGAGGCAGGGAGATCTTATGGCTCATGTTTTCAGAGCACACATTTGCAAACTTAGGGCAGTGCCTTGCTTCGTGCTACATTCTATCTTTTCTGTGATGAATAATGGTGTAAAGAAATTGCTGCAAAGTTGCTGGTGGCACTGGACCTGAAGTCATTGCCCACATTTTGTCACTACCTTCTTACCGCTTCTCATTACACTGGAGTAGGTAACTAGATCAAGATAAGGATGGAGGAGGCTGGGGTGAGAATGTGACCTGACATGAATCCTCACATCAGGGAGAGGAGGGAAAATTGTTTACTTAGAGAGTCAGCAACATCCATAAAATTGGTCCTTATCCAGTAACCTTGCTATGCTCTCCCAGCGGTCCATCTGTCTTGTCAAACACTGCCAGATTCCTTCAACCTGCTTCAGACTTTGCTTTGTGATGCCAGTGTGGTATTGCAAATAGAAGAACTGAAGGTTGGCTCCTGCTTTTCCAATAACAAGATCTATGTACTATAACTTTCTTTACTGCAAGTAAAGCTTGGCTCAAGAAAAATCAATATTGTTGTGGTCTGCCTTGGACTCATCACTGCCAGGATAATGTGTGCTCCTGTTTACCATGTGTCAACAAAAAATTCATTTGGGTTGAAATATGATTCAAGAACTACCTCCAAATCACAGCTGGGCTACAAATATTTTGGTTTTAACTGAAAAAGCTTTCTCTCCACATGCATGGTCAGGGAGGCAAGCACAGCTCACTGGGCTCATAACCCCTGTGTAGACATGAGGCTTTGCTGCAGGACTCACCCCCCATGATGACTTCCTCCCTGAACAGTCACAAAGCAGATTTGGGAAAGCAGTTTTACTTTGCTATATCATCCAGCAGAACTAGGAACAAAACATTGGACCTCACCCTTCAAGGCTGGAGGCATGTGATGGTCCTTAGTGAAGGAGACTTAACTTGGCCCTGCTGTCCCTTCACATTTTCAGCCCCTTGTCCTATGGACAGACCTTTGGCTTGGTGGCTTCTGCCCTCAGGAGGTATGTGAGCTGGGCTGTCATGACTGTGCTGTCTGGGCTACAGTCCTCCCTGGAAGAGGTAACTTGTCCCCTTGAAGAGTGAAAACATTACTTAAGCCTCACTTATGATGTGGGGCTGGGAGATCAGGAGCAAGGAATCTCAGATGTGCTTCAAGCCTGACAGGAGACCTCAGTGCCACAGAAACAACTTAGTCACAGTTACAGTATAGGCCATGGCCTAATTAAAAGTCTCATATAGAGGTGATGGGGGCAGGTTAAGATTAATTATGCTGTCCAAGCCCTGTCAGGTTTGTCAGAGACCCCATGGTGTGAAACAAGATCTCCCGAGCATGGCTGCCTGCTACTTTAGGGATTTATGCAGGTGATGATTAAATACAAGTTCTGCTGGGGCCTCTGGAAATGCTGCAGAATTGAGAATAAACCTAGTCTTACTCATGGACTAAGTTTGGGAAGCTGCAGCTGCCCCAAGAGTTTTAATTCTGCATTAAAGCAGTAGAAAATCACCATGCAATGAGGAGAGGGGATCTCACCTGGGTATTGCACTACCACCCTAATGGTCTGGCATCTTGGTCAGGGGATGCCTTGGACCCATCATTGATGAGCTAAATTGCTGGAGTCTAACTGGTAAACCTGCAAAATGTATCATTTGAAAGTCAACTCCTTTTTAGCCTGGATTCAGGGAAAAACTCTATGAAGGCTGCCTGCATTTCACTCTGCAGAACTAACCTCAAAGTAAGGGCCCCCTACAGTTGATTTATGATGTGGCTTCTTTTGATTTAGGAGACAAATTGTCATTGCTTGAAGGTTGATAGCTCCTTATACAGATTCTCTTGACTAAACACTGACTTCATCATGTGCCATGAACCAGGAGAGAGAGGAGGATAAAAAGAAAGTGGATTAGGAGGGATTTTTGTATGTGATTTCCACATTCCCTTTGGTGGGTGAGAGGCTCTCCAGTGTCAGGGTTAGTTGTTGAACTACAGAAAACATACAACAGAAAAGGACAGCACATGATCCTCAGAACAGGCTTGTCCTGGGAGAGGCCCAAGCCAACACCAAAACTTCTTTTTTTTGATGTTTATTTTTTCTGTTTGTTTGTTTATTTAGGATACATATTTTCAGGACTGGATGTAGGTACAGGCTGAAGAAAATGTGACAGAGATAACCATGTGCAGAAGGCTTGTCAGTGGCTATATGTGGTAAGAGTGTAGCTGCATGGGAGGGATGGTGGGTTGCAGCATCTGCAATAATGCACTGCTGCTGGAGGAAGAGGATCACCTTCTGGAGAGGTAGGAAAGGCAGCAACACCAATTGCTGTATGGTATGTGAGATACTCCTGCCTCCCTCCAGGTGACTATTCTGGTGTCAGAGTATTTATACACCACCTTTTTCCACCCCCACTTTTTGAAAACAAAACAGAGCCTGATCCCAGGTCTGAAAGAAACACCAGCATCTTAGAACAGGCATTTAAAATCACCAGTGGTGACAGCACTGAAAATGCTTAAAAATAATCAAACCACCTTCAACTTTTCTAAGATTTGCTTGTTTGTTTTTAATGCCTTCAGCTCAGAGGGAGGGGAGTATTCCATTAGAGCTTGAAAACTGCCTCAGGTGGAAGCAACAGCTACAGGCACTGGCCCACTGCTTAAAAGGATGTAGAAAGCTTTATGTTTCCCACTCTTGCCCCTCCCAGACATAGATACTTTTTTATTCTAAGTCAGTAACTCATAAAGGCTTAAAGCAAAGATGCTGCAACATCAGACTAACTGGGGAGTGATTGAGTACTGGGAAATTTAATTTTGAGGACCCACAAGAAAGGTGGGGGATTCACAAGCAAAGGTGAATTGGATCATAGAACCACAGAATCTCAGACCAGAAGAGCTTGGAAGGGACCTCTGGAGATCATCTTGTCCAACCCCCTGCTAAAGTAGGATCACACAGAGCAGGGGGCACAGGATTACATTGTCCAGGCAAGTTTGGAATCTCTCTAGAGAAGACACCACAACCTCTCTGGGCAATCTGGGGTAGGCTCTGGCACCCTCAAATTCAGATGGGACCTTGTCCTGTTGCTGAGCATCACTGAACTGAGTCTGACCGCATACTCTTGACCCCTCCCTCTAGCTATTGATGAGTATTGATCAGATCCCCTCTCAGTCTTCTCTTCTCCAGCTGAACAGCCCCAGGGCTCTCAGCCTTTCCTTAGCACAGAGAGGCTCCAGTCCCCTCAGCATCTTTGTAGCCTCCACTGGACTTTCTCCAGTAGTTCCTTGTCTCTTTTGAACTGGGGAGACCAGAACCAGACACAATACTCCAGATGTGGCCTCTCCAGGGCAGAGTAGAGGGGGAGGAGAACCTCACTCTATGTGCTGGTCACGCTCTTATTCATGTACCCAGGGAATCGAGCCAGGACTCTGCTAGACCTGACTCCAGGTCTCCATGACCCAGAATGTGGTTTGGGCCTGTGTGTACCCCCCCCCCCCAAATTCTTCCATGCTATTTTAATATGCTGATAAATTTTGGGAGTTCTCCTTCCAAATAAATTCCAGCCTTTTCCTTTGGCCAGTACTGGTGCCTGCTGATTTCTTGTCTTTTGCAGGTGTATTGATTCTTCCAGCAGTGAAAGCACTGGCATACAAATTGCAAATTGGAGCCAAAGGAAATCAGCTGTATTCAGAGCACATGGGATAAAAGAGATTTATAGTAAGGGAGAGGTGTGTTTATTCATCCATTGACCTCAGGCCCTGCATTACTACACTTCCCACAGTGCAACAGTTGGTGTTGACCTTGAGTTGATGGCTGAGCAGGGGCCGTGCAGGCAGCTTTTAATAAGTGAGCTTACCAGAGGCAGAACCATTCCAACAGAAATGCTCCAGAAAGGGATCCTGTCAAACCCAGCACAGCAAAATTAACAGTCTCATTCTGTCCAGGCTAATTCCTTTCTTGTGATTATCATTATTATTCTGTTTTCATATTGCAATAAATATTGTAATTACTAAAAGTCAAATGCCGCTTAACAGAGACTCCCTGCTCTGCTGGCAGAGAGAGAGTGTGGCTGGAGACAGGAGCATGAGCCTCCAAGTCCTACCTAGGGCTGCTGTATTTCTCCTGCATGCTATTGAAACAATGAATGATCTGGAGTGGTCACTTCAAAGGGAGGGACGATTTGGTGACCCACAGAGTCCCTGCCAGACCACACCTGAGACAAAGTATGATTCAGAGGGATTTCTGTAAAGGGCAGAATCCAGGCACTACAGGAAAGATGTGGATGCAGACCTCAGTGCTGTCTTTGGGCAGCTCACAAGCATGTGGGAATTGGGCTACTTGCTCCATTTCTTCAGGTTTGGTCTTCCTATGAGTGTGACGGTACCTCTAGTCCTCTCTCTTATCTTTCAGGGAAAGGATGCAGAGCTCCTAACACAGTGCAGTGCTGACTAGGGGAGGAGAGAGGGGGACACAGGGAACAGCATGACGTTCATGGCTGGGAGCTTCACCTGCCCATCTTTGGTAGAAAATTAAGGAACACAATAAACTCTCACCACCTTTGCCAAACAGAAATAATAGATACAGAGATTACTTCATCTCTGTTTAATGAGGGATCATTAACCCACCCATCACAAGGCCATAGGATTACAGCAGTTGGAAATTTTCCAGTTATTGTGCTATTTGATATTTCTGCCTAATTTTCAAGAATGTAATTGATGTCTTAATTATTGCTATTAACACTGTTCTCAAATGGATTCCTGTCACTGCTGTGATTTTCCACAGGCATGTGAGCCTCTCCCTGCCAGGCCCCATAGTGGTCCTTTCCCTTCAGAGACAGCTTCTGCGCGCACTTGCAGAGCTAGAGCTGCAATAGAGAATGTGCAAGTCTACATGGAAGAGGAGGGCAAAGCCAGGATCAGGGTATCAGAGTCCAGGAGTACTTGAGTGTGCAGGAGGTCCTTTGTGAGCCCACATCAGATAAAAGAATAAGTAAATTGAGGTCCCTGCCAGGTCCCAACTTTCTGACTTCCAATTTCTCCATAAGAATAGGTACAGTGATAGAAACCATTCACAGCTCAACTTCTGTCAGGGACCAGCTCAGTGCTGTAATAGAGGAATGGTGGTGGGTGGTTAGGGTTGTGATGGTAGACCTCCAGGGAGGGGCGACTGAAGTTGGTCAACAATGATGCTCACCTGTCCCTACAGTGCTTAAGGGACAAGGCATAGGTGTCACTTTTGGGCCCTTGAGGCCAGACTTATAATTATTTTTTACATTACTCCTGGGTAATACAAAGACTCATATAAATGGGAGGTGACCTTCCAAAGGTCTTTGATAGCTTTTGGTATGATGAAGGATACCAGTAATGTGTACCAGTAATATGTGTGGGAGTGGTAGCTTGTGTGGCTCCACCTGGCCAAGGATGAACTGAAGGTGGTCTTGATCAGCAGAGGCAGATCCTCAGAATATGATCCCTGGAGCTATGAGAGAGGGGGAAGCTAAAGAGCAGAGCCTCGTTCCTGAACACCCAGCCTCAGTATCAGGTGAAACCAAATTTAACACATTAATTATCAAGGGATCACAGGAGAATATTACTTAAGACTGTACTGGGTCTGGGTGAGGTGAAGTTTATCTTCCCTTTTGTCATGACTCGCTAGAAAGGTGTTGATAACACCTCAGCATTTTGGCTTCTGCTGAGCAGTACTCACACAGCTTCAAGGCTGTCTCTCTGACATTCCACCCTCACCAGTAGGCTGGGGACGGGCAAGATCTTGGGAGTAGGAGTCCAACAACCCTTCCTTGCTTGGCCTCTGACTCTCATCCATTAGGTCAGGCCTTGCTTTTCACTTCCCATAAGCCAACTCCTCCACTCTGGTTCCTTTCCATAACTGACCTAAACTGTCCTGGCTGTACCAAATTGTCCTCAGAGTAGGGCTACAGAGAAGGAAAAACAGGGGCATACATGGGGGTGTTTCTAAAGGCAGAAAGTGTCTGAAGGCCAGAACCCATCTTTTGTTCAGCTCAGCTGCAAATACACCCTCAGCTTGGAGGCCCACTGTCTCCATAGCCTGGTATCCATAGGCAGTGTGCTATGGGAGACGTTATTTCTTGGAGGTACCTGTTACAAACACAACTCCTGTGCAGAACCTGTCCTTCTTCAGCATTCCCCAACTTCAAAATAATACCACACAAGGTAAAGTTCCCAATACCAGAGTATTGGTAGTGCTCCTGCTACTGACCAAAGCTGCCTATCACAGCAAAGTCCTTTAAAGTTCAGCATGAAAAGGCTGCTGGGTCTGAAGCAGGCTAGGAGAGATATTTCAGGCTGGTCTTTGTGCTCAGATGGAAGAAAAGATGCCATAGTGGGGGTCTCTCTGGACAGGGACAGTTGCATATGCTGAATTTTCTCATTCCTTCTGTTTTCCTAAATCCTCTTCCTCTTGAAGCCCAAGGGAAGTGATCACGACCTGACCACAGTGGGAGCTGTCTCCCTGGCTTGAAGGAACTTGTCTCAGACATCCTCTCAGCACATTTCAGTCACATAGATCTCACCACTGAAATTAAAAATACAGCAGCTGCTACAACAATTAAAATTGTGAACAAGGAGAACAGCATGCGAGCGAGCAGGAAAGCAGGGTGATGTATTTATAGCTCCTTAAGTAAAGCAGATACAATGGAGCCATTTGGATCTGAAATGGGCTGAGTGTTATCATGGGATGCCTGGTGCAGACTGCAGATCTCAGCCCTACCATGTACTTTCTATGATTAAGTCAAGATGGGCTCAGCATAACCCCTCCACCAGACACAGTCTGCTCAGGGAAGATGTTGGTTGTGGACAAACACAAGGAGAAATTAGAGGCTTTACAGCCTGTGGGAGATTAGGTGTCTGGTAGTGATGAGCGATAACAGGTCTCATCCTGCTCCACGTATGATGAACAAGGAGGAAGAGGTGGTCTGAACCCAGCTAGACATTTCTAAGGCATCAGGTAAGGTTGCTTTACCCTGACCTTTATTGGAAAGCTGGAATTACTCATCAGCAAGGACCTCAAGGCAAAAACCCCAAGACAAAGGTCTAACAGATTCTCACAACTGATGAATTAATTTCAAAAAGTCATTGTGAACTGCTTTAAGAAAATACAAGTACATGGAAAAGGGGTTACTGCTCCCTGAACATTGCTGCCTGTTCTCTTCTTATGTGACAGATATTAAATCCATAGATGAGCTAAATGAGTTGATTATGGCTAATGCTATCACCAGGAGTACCAGAGGAATCAAAGATGATTAGCCACTTACAAAGCCTTTGCACAAAGGACAGAGAGAATTAATTAGTCCCACTGACCTGCTTTTGGTTTCCACATGGTTCTCATTGGTGTGTGCTAGAAACAGATGAAATAGACAGGGAGAAGTGGAAATCCAAGATGATAAAACAGTGTAAATACATTGAAAATATGAGACTTGGAAGTGCTGTTCTAGGAAAGCCAGAAAGAGTAAAGACAGGGACAGTGCCAAAAAAAAGGAAGCTAGAGAATTACCAACCAGCCACCAGTGTTCCCTCCAAACTGAAATTATCTCGTGACTCTAAGCAGCAGTTTCCAGCAGAGGATGTTCATTGCACTCCCGCTTGAGAATCAGCAGCCAAGACATTCCAGCAGCACCAGCTCTTGCTTTGGGCCAGGCTGCCCCACTCCTGGACATCAACAGGTGTCTCCACAGATCAATATGGCTGGAGACCTTGTCTTTGCTCAGTAGTGCCTGCTGCTTGCCTTGCCTTCAGTGCTGTCTTCCCTGACACAGGTAATTTCCCAGAGGAGATGGATTGATTCTCCGCCACCACTGTGCTTTTAATACACACTATTTATCACCCATCCTGTCACTATAATGGCAGAAGTGTGTGCCCACACAATATATATGCAAAAATGGCCATTGCATTTAGTTAATCCTCTGGTGACCATCAATAAATATCTGGCTTTGAAGTCACTCAGGATGAATTTTAATAAATAAAAGTATTTACATAAATAGCTTTTTATTGTTGCTCAGATTCTCACCAGCCCTTCTCAATTAAAAGTATGTCAATGTGCAGCAGCTCCCTTGTTTTAACTACAGTCTGCCAAAGCAGTAGAAATTGTGCTGGTTACATCAGTCTCACTGTCTGGGGAAGGGAATATCAGAGGAAAAACAGTTATTATTGTCCTGATGTAACTGTGTCCTACAACTCACTGTCCTGTGAACTGTCACATGGCTCCATCTGCTTTCAGAAACGTTAAAAGTAGGACCTGGGATGGGTCTTCTGTGCCTGGCAGTAAGCAGGCTATTATCAACACTGGGCAATGCATGGCAGGTCTGGATTCTCCAGTAAAGCACCTCAAGCCTTGCAAAGGGACCACAGGACACTGGGATGGCAGCCCCACATGTGCAGCTGGGCCATGACTCTCAAGGTCCCATGTTTGCTGAAGCCAAATCAGGCATTAGGTTAAGAAGAGTGCACCACTGATGGGGATGATTTTTTATTTTTTGTTTTGGTACAAGAGCTTGGCATGAAGTAGATCTTTGAGTACAAACCAAAGTCTGCTCTAAATGCAAAATTGTCCTATCCAGGACTATAGATGAAGTATGGGTCTCCATCAGCTCAGTGCTCTGGAACTCATATGGCACAACATTTTTGGCCCAGCAGTGATGGCAGGAGGAAATAATTGCATCAAATTTAACCAAAAACCCCTCCATTTTAGCCAATATAACACATTGATTTATTTTTCATTAATCAAGCAGAAACAATTTCAAAATAATTTGCTCAAAATCCAGTTCACATCACAATACAGTTTCCTTTTTAAAATCTTAAGTTTCATGCCATCATATGTCTAAAGGCACTTCTTGACCCCTTATTTACAGCCATTACACTTGAAAACTGCCCCATCATGAAGCAGATGAAGATGATTGCCCAGCTTGACCCAGACATTTTATCCATCTCAGCCTGACCCAGATGAAACCATTTTCTCCTCATCAGACACTGCTGCTTTCTCTGTTTCCTTTTAGTTGTCATTCTTAGACCAGGCCCATTTCTGTGGCACAAATACCTCAGTACAGTAGAATTTCTTAAGTATTGCTCAATATTTCATACTGAGACTTCTCAACATCTTAGACTATTCCCAACTGATCTCTTTAATCATGAGCAATTCACTGAGAAAGCCTAAAATAGAACTTCTTTGCTCCTTACTGGAAGGAGGGGACCAAAGTTTTGTATAAGGGAAAGATGAATAATGAGTCTCTAATAAGGATATTTGGACAAGTGAGCACTGAATGTCTGTGAAATGTTTGTGCTCTGGAAACCTTTCTGTGAGTTATCAGCAGGTTTCTTCCTACCTGAGCAATGTACATAATGCAAAGTGCAAGCAAACATATAACATGTTTTTATTTGCAAGTATAATCATTAATCACTTTCCCCTAAACACTCAACTGTCTCAAGAAGCCATCAGATGTTCTGCCTGCATATCCATCTGCGAAGGATTTGTTAGTGGCCAAAGTGTGCTGTCCTTAACAGTCTGTGAGAAACGGACCTCCATAGCTTTCTTCTGACCCAATCCCCAGACAGGTGTAAAGCCCTGACAAGTGCAGTGTGACCCCTCAGCCCACCCAGACAGGGAAAATGGCATCCAGTCTGTTCCCAAACCAGATTTTGCCCCATACAATCTCTGTTTAGGTCTATGGGATCCAGAGATACACAGCTGGCCACACACCTGTTTTTTTTCAAATGAGTGTGTGAATAAACTTGCAAAACCCAAAATGTTTGAGCCCTTTAGCATTCACAACTCACATGCACCCTGCCCTTCCCTGGCCTAAGAAAGCATATCCCCAGGACAGGGTGAGAAAACTAAAGGCTGACTCCATCAGTGTTGTCCCATGGGGTACATACCCAGGGCCAGGGATTTTTCTAGCGCCAAGGAAAAGATCCTGATGCCTGGGCAGGATGCAATTCCTTTCAACTCTGGTCCTTTTCTATTTTGCACAAAGCATCTGTAGGAGGACACATGAAGGTCACCAGCACAGGGCAGGGAGTTTGAGATAAGTTTGCAGTTGGAAAGAGAAAAAAATATCTCCAGGGATTACAATAAATTGCCACCTTCTTCCCAAAGGTTCCTATGAAACACTTGAAAAAGTGACCTCATTAATTAATAAGATGGGTTAACACTCTCTCCACATACTCTACTTAATTGCAATTCTATCACTCACAGTGAATTCTTAAAGCCATATTGATTATTCAAAGCTCTGTTTGATCAATAAAGAAATAAACCATGTATGCTTTAAAAAGTGACTAAAAGGATAAATACATGAGACACTTTGAAGAAGCCATGTCCTTCTGCAGCCCACTTAATGGGTAAATATATTTTAATGTCCTCATCTAACTGAGGTGGGTAACTGTCTCATAAATTTATTTTAATCCCTAACCCAAAGTATTTGGAAATACAAATACAAAGTATTTCCAAAGAGAAATCATCCCAAACACTAATGCTATCTGTTCTCTTTGGCTGCTTCCTCTGTGCCCCACACAAATCATAGGCATGGATGATCAGGGTAAGAGAGACTGTGACCAGCGACTGAGACCATGTGAGCCTTCTGTCTTGGGGGATAGGACAGGTAGGGTACCAAGGAATTGTGAAGGACAAGTCTACTTGGGAAGCTGCAGAAACATCATAGCACTGTGGCTAAAGTTTTCTTATTGCAAAAAAGGCAACTGTGTCCTATTTCATAGGCGTGGGGTAGGACATGGAGTAGCCCTATTCAGCCCTGGTTGGAGCTACATCTGCTGGAGTTGAAGGACCAGGCAAGTCCATTCCTCATCTCTGACCATATCTGTCTTGGTCTCGACATGGCTGATCCTTCTCCAGCTTTGCTGCTTCTTGACTACAGCCTCCCTGCATTGAGCATCCACTGTGTTCTGCCAGGGAACCCAGCAGCCTGTTGCCACTCCTGTTCTTGTAGGAGCCACATTGCAGAGCAGTGAAGAGGACTCAGGGAATCCTTGTGTCCTCCTGAGTGTGTGAGCACTGTCTCAGCTCCCACCATTCTGCCATATTTGTGCTATTGTTCTGTAGATGTGTATCAAGGCAAACATCTTCACTCTTCCACATCCCAATGTCAGATATCTAGCTCTGTGATTGGTAACTGGTGTTGCTGGAATTTTTTATCATACTGAGGTTACTGGTCTCTCTGTGAGAGGTGGGATTTGACCTTCTGCTGGCCCAGTGTGACACAACTTTCCCAGCAATAAAACAAGGATCCCAACCCTGCCCCTGGCTGCACCAATGGGGACACTGTCTATCCAGGGCTGACATCTGTCACTGTTTGAAGCTCTTCAGCAATAAATCCCCAGTTCCCATTTTGGCCATGGATCCTTTGTTTCTCTAAAGTAGGAAACAAAGGATCCACATTAGTACAACACATCATGAATTTGGAGCTAATAGAACCCCAGGGTAACTAGAAAGGATCCAAGGTAAGGGCTTGAAGATTCGGGGAGAGGAGGAAAAAGCATTTCTGGGCTTGAGGAGAGGGGTTTGGTTTTTTTGTTTTAGGTTTTTTGTTTTTTTTTTTTTTTTTATTGAAAACATTGTGATTTAACAACTGCAGGCATTGTTGAACATAAATAAATAAATATGGAGAACTGAGACACGCTAAGCTTTGTGATTGCATAAATATTCAAGCTGCAAAAGAAATATAAGATTTCAAAGGTGCAAACCTAATTACAGGGTTGTTATCCATCCCTCTGTAGTAATTCAGACATTAAGAACAACTCTCCCATGGGCTGTTAAGGGACCATACTGCACACCTGACATGCTGAACCTGGAAAACTCAGCATGCTACCACAGCTCAGTGTCAGCTCAGTCTCACACGCACTATCTGCTCAGTCACGGCCTTGACCCTGCACCTGATTATCGCATGAGCAGAGGGTTTGGGCTCATACCCTCTTCCTGACACATTGTCTCCTTCTCTCACTTGCAGGAGAGTGTATACCTTCACCTTGCCTCTCCTTGCAGCCCCTCTGCTGTGTTTGATGCCATGAGGACAGGCACAACCTGACACTGGTGGTAGGCATCCCATTATCCTCCAAGACCTTTCTGCCACAATGTCAGGCTGTTCCTACCAGGTTTTTCTCCTGCCTCCTTGCCCTGACAGGTTTTCTGGCTGGATTCCCCCATGCCATCTACAGCCTGGTCTCACACAGGTGTATCCATCCTTCTACATGGCTTCCACCTGGTCAGCTGGAGATGACTGTCCCGAAAGCATAGGAAAGCTCCTGTGAGTGATGTTGGAGGATGCTTTGGGTCCCCTTTTTGCTCTGCAAACAAAGGACCCCCAAACACATCCAAGTTTTGCTGCCAGTTCCTTTATCCTGGGATTACGGGGCTGAAAAGCCCTCACCTTCCTGCTCCTGTCCCATCTCTTCATCCAGACACTGTCATCTCCATTTGCTGATGAGCTTCAGCTGGTGCCAGCACAGAGCAGATAGAGCCAGGCCAGCATAGCCTATGCTGGGCTGAGAGCTGGGGCAGAAACCCGGTGACCAGCATGTTTTCAGAGGTACTGAGACTTTCTCGGCATCCATGGGAAAAGTAGTACTTTGTACAAATGTTCCCTCCCCATTCTCATCAAGACCCTGCAGCTGATTCAGAAGTGAAAACTTGAACATCTACATGCATCTCAACCACACTGTAGTGGAGGACAGTGACTCCAGAAACGCCCCCCTAAAGGTGCTTCATGGCCACAATTTGCATACAGATCCATTCAACCCCAATGTTGCCCACCCTCGATTTTCAGGAAAGTCAATCTTTCTCAGTGCAAAGCCTGGGAATCTATGCTGAAGCCATGGTGGGACACTGGGATCAGGGAAAGGAGCAGAGAAAAGGACTCAGGCTCAGTTTGCTGTTTAACAGGAGATAAAGCAGATCCCCTTGGACATCACTTTCCAGTGGCTCTGGGGGAAGAGCAGGACAGCATGCTTCCCAGACGCTTTCACTTGTAACTTCCCTCATTTTACAGGAACATAAAACCACAGGATGGGAGGAACAATAGAAAAAACCCAATTGTTCATGTTTTCTCTTCAAATCCTTATTGGCAAAAACATTTAGGAAGCCCTGCATACTGCTAACACCTGCAAAAGCAATGCCTGCATCGCAGGTTTTGAGAGTGGAACTACTGGGGAGAGGGGAAGAGGGTCTGGAAAAGGCTTTTTGGGGTGCAGGTTGCCCTGTAATTGGCCTGGTATGGACCCAGCACTCCTGAGATGCTGATTTGGTTTTCACTTGCCTCTGAACAGCCAGACATGTCAGAACAGTTCTGGCAGGGCAACAGCACCATCTAACGCTGCAAGAGCCAGAAATGCTGCATGAATCCACTCCCTGCTCATGCCCAGCAGCACTGTTTTACTGAGCCAAGCTCCATCTAGCATGTGCCTCCTTCCTGGTCCCAGCCATACCTTGTAACAGCTTCACATCCATGGGAAAGGGCTGTGGCAGGGCAGATGCTTTTGCAACAGCATAAGATGTTCCCGCTGAGGAAAGAGCTCTGGGGAGAGCCTCATCTCCCACCCAAATAGGATGCAGACCAGATAACCAGGAGCAGAGAAGCTTTCCTTTCCTCCCCACCCAGGCACCTCCTAATCAGGTCCCAGATCTCCTCCATGGAGTGACAGGAAGAAAAAAAAAAAAAAGTGGTTTTATTTATTTAACCCACATTAAGTGACTTTCTTATTTCTTATGTTATTTGGAGCAGAGACAGGATCTGAACAGACACATGCCCTGCCCTGACCACAGGTTCCTCCTCCTTTTCTCTTTGCTGGTTATGCAAACCCCAGGGTGGTCTTGTTGGGGCTCAGGGAGCTGATGAGTATTGCTCAAAACAGGTAAGTACTGCTTTCAGTCAAGGGTGACTATGGACAGGCCCCTCATGCCCACACACACCCCTGAGCCTGAGGTAGAAGGTTTGGTCTCCTGACACCCATGGCTCACTCTGGCCCTGCAGCACAGAATCACAGAACAGCAGATAAATGGATCAGCTTTATTCATAATTTTCTTTCACTGTCTCCTTTGAATCACAGAATCTCAGCACATGGGGGTAGGAAGGGACCTCTGGAGATCATCACATCCAACTCTCCCATGCCCAAAGGGTCATCCAGAGCAGGGGGCCCAGGATTGCATTGTCCAGGCAGTTTTGGAATCTCTCCAGAGAAGGAGACTCCACAAACTCTCTGGGCAGCCTGGGCCAGGCTCTGTGACCCTCACAGAAAAGAAGTTTTTCCTCCTTTTCGGATGGAACTTCCTGGGTTCCAGTTTGTGCCCATTACCCCTTGTCCTGTCACTAGGCAACACTGAAAAGAGTTTGGTCCCAACTTCTCGACCTCCACCCTTTAGTTATTGATCAGCATTGATTAGATCCCTTCTCAGTCTTCTCCACCTGAACAGACCGCCATTCTTTTTTCAAGCTTTCAGCCTTTCCTCAGCACAGAGATGCCCCAGTCCCCTCAGCATCTTCATAGCATCCATTTGACTCTCTCCAGTAGTTCCTTGTCTCTCTTGAACTGGGGAGCCCAGAACTGGACACAATACTCCACATGTGGCTTCACCAGGGCAGAGCAGAGTAGTAGGAGAACCTCTTCTTAATGCACCCTGGGAGACTTCTGGCCTTAACTGAATGCCTGAAGCTGGTTGTCCTGGATCCTTACAACCTCCCAGGGATGTCTGTTCCAGGTTTGAGAACCTGACTAAGAGCCCAGGAGAGCCTGGGCTCCCTGAGGGTTCTGTGGCATGACCACAGACAAAACCAATGCACTTTTCTTCCCCCACCTTGCTGTAGTGAAATGATGATGCTTGGAAAAGGTCTTCACCATCTGCCACAAACACCATCTACCTCCTAGTCGTGGCCATGGGTGGACACTGAATGGGGAAGCAGCATGAATATGGGGCTGGACATTGAAGGAGTCATAAAAGGAGCTCCCCTCAGCATGGAGGAATGAACAGGATGGACACAGCCTGACCCTACATGTGTCTCTTTAACAGCTGATGGAGGCAGGCTTTCCTGCTCCTGCACAAGCTATTTGGGCAACTTGGAAAACCACCAGTTCAACTGGAGAACATGGAGCCTCACCAACCATGAGACCAGCATGGAAAAAACTTGACGACACATGGAAAAGGCAGATGCCACCCAGGAGGGACCTGCCTGGAGGGAGGAGGGTCCCAACGAGCAGACCTGGGACCCGCCTTATTCACTATTTATTCACCAGCTTTGTCACCCTTCTCTGGACATGCTGCATCACTTCAATGTCGTTCTTGGAGTGAAAGGCCCAAAACTGAATCCAGGATTCGAGGTGCAGCCTCCACAGTGCCCAGTCCAGACAATCCCTGCCCTAATCCTGCTGTGGGTTTTCCATCACCTCTGCTGCTGAGCTTCTTGGAGCTGCGTCTGTCCCTGTGGGGCACAGTGGCATCCCCACTCCCAGCCCCATCTCTTCAAGCACTGAGCTCCACCAGATGCAAGATGTTGAGGTGCTTGTGTTTTCTGGTGGGCTCAGGGACCACCTGTCCCAGTCTTTGTGGTGCCCCAGATCTGCTGTTCCCCCACCCCATGGCCCCACAAGGTGGCAGCAAGTGTCCATGGAGGAAGCAGAGCCTGGGATGTCACTCTGCTGGGCTGGGCTGAGGAGAAGGGGATTGAGACCCGGCTGGGGTGAGGAATGTACCCACAGCATCTGCATGAGGGACAGACTGGGAGAGATTCCCACTTCTTCCATCCCGGCCAGCCAGCGGATCACCCCATGAGCAGAATCCAGCACAGGGGACATACCTCAGCCCCAGAGGGATGGACCTTAACCATGGACCTTAGCCCTGGAGGAATGGACTTCTAGGATGGATCACAGTCCTGGAATGGCAGGAGCCATCCTCTGTAAATGTTCAGTCCCTGGTGCTTGTTCAGGTCACCTTGGCACAAAGGAGGTTCTGTGTTTAAAAGGCACTCCTGCCTGTGACCGTGCCCAGGGCCTGTCCCTTGTCCCCTGCCTGTTCAATCATGACCTGGTCCTTGGGACAGGAAGGAGGTGCCAGGAGCACTGCAAGGATCATGGGGCAAGTTTCAGGAGTGGATGAAATTACTTGGACCATGTGATGGGTAGCTGGCTGAAGCTCAAGGCCAGATGCTCCCCAGGAGGGCAAAAGCTCAGTTCAGCCTGAAGGTGGTGCAGAACCAAGAAGTGAAATGTATCATGCTGCAGGTGCTGAACTGAAGCCATCCTCCCTCTATTTTTATTTGGGGCAACAGAGCTCACCCCATTACCCCAGGGCTTGGCCATTGTGCTCAGCTAGCTCATCAACCTCCCATCAGGAGGTGAGGACTGACCATGTACTAGGATGCTGACCTCAACCCACCTCTGCCCCTTACTGCCCCTCTGCCCCTGCCCCAGCCCATGAGACTGCTGCTCCTTACTAAAGAGCTCCATAACCTGTCCAATGTCACTTTTCACTGGCCAGAGGTCTACACAAGTTGAAGGACCTCATCTTCACAGCCTCTGGTCTTCCTGCCTGAGCTCCCCACACCTGGATGAGCTGGTTTCCTGACACTCTGACCTACAGTCCCTCTGGACCCTCCTCCTCCCCTTCCAGCACCATACGCTGCCCCGAGATGCTCTGCACCCAGCCCAACACCCTTGTAGGGCATGGCCATCCCCATGAGAGCTCCACAACTGCTTTCCCATCCTATCCCTTCCTGTCCCATTCCTTGGCTAGGACTGTGGTGCAGCTTAGGTACTGTTACTTACTGTACCAAATAAAGAGCCCTCCAGGATGGACGTGGCCCCACTGATGCTGGAACGAGGTACTGGATGCCAGTAATGTCTGTGTCAGGCTGGATCCCTTCCCTGCAGCAAGTGGATTCACAATGGTGTATTAAAGTTTGGCTGTGGGTTCATGAAAGGCGGCAGTATGCCAGAACCACCCCTCCTCTTCCAACCCCTCCTTGTAATGGACTCAGGATATTAATTAATAGCTAATTGCCAATATCTTGCATCCCTCTAATGTCTCACTGAGAAACCTCCAAGTGCTTTGCAGACACTGGCTATGATCCCCATCTTTGAGAGTGCAGAAATTGCAGTCCAGAGATGTTTCAGGAACTTGCTGATGATCCAACTCTGTCTCAGTAACAACCCCCAGTCCTGGATCATTGCTCCAAGCACGTACCTACCCAGCCTCTCCTGCCACACTGCTGGGCTTCCTCCCAGACTGCCACCTTTTATAAAACCCGCCCAGGCAAGCTGCCCAGAAGTCAGCTTTGCAGAGGCCCTAGACAGGGAATCAAAGAGTTAAACAATATACTGATGGGCTGGTGAGATCATCAGAGCTGGGATGCGCTCCATTGTTTATTAGACTCCACAGAGCCCAGTAGATGACATCCAGAGGGAAGTAGGGCTTGGGGTGAGCCTGGCTTAGGAGAACGGGACCTTCTGCTGCAGTCTGTCCCACTTCCAGTGGGGTGGGCATCCATCTCTCACCACTTGCCACGTAAGTAGGATGGATTTCCATGAGTTTGGCTCTTGGGGGTGGTGGAAAGGGAGAGGGGATACAGCATGGCAAGGCTGGGGGTCATCCTCTCACTGATCCCCAAAAAGGGACTTGCAGATGTTATTTGCTTAGCAAGACCCTGAACATGTTGCTGGGATTGTCTAAACTCTGGGTGATTCTGGAAAACTGCTCCCAGGGGATACAGGCAACCCGTGCCCAAACCAGCTCTGCTGCACAAGCAAGGGGACATCTCAATTTACATCCAGGATCTGGTGGGGCTTGTAGGCAATATGAAATCCCCTGACACGTTGACTTATTTCTCAGAGCAGAGGTAGCCAGTCTGCAGGGACAGCTGCTCGCATAGCCATTGACAGCCCCTCCTCACTCCAAAGTGAGCAGGGACGTGTGGAGGGGAGGAGAGAGGATGGGGCTTTAGCACTCATGACTGGCACCAACACAACTCTCTGTCTTCTCGCAGAGCAGAGCCTGCTCAGTCCAGCAGGATCCAGCCCTCCTGGGGCTGACACACAGCAAACAGGAAGCTGTGTGCTCTGAGCCACTCCTCTGGTGCCTGCAGGAGCCAGTGGCTGGGCTCCTCCACAGTGTGTTCAGGGGATGTTTAGTGCAACCAGCTCACATCTTGCAGCAAGCCACTATCTGCTGGTGACAGCTGGGACAACATGGTGAGTGGGCTTTCCATACTCGGTCCATCCCCAGGAGATTCCCTGCCCCAAAAGGACAAAAGGAAATGGCCTCAAGTTGCACCAGAGGAGATTTCAGCTGGACATTAGGAAAAATGTCTTCCATGCAAGGGTTGTCAAAGGCTGGCCCAGGCTGCCCAGGGAACTGGAATCCCCATCCCTGGAGGGGTTTCAAAGCTGTGGAGATGTGGTGCTGAGGGACATGGTTCAGTGGTGACCTGGCGGTGCTGGGATAACAGTTGGACTTGATGTTCTTAAATGTCTTTTCCAACCAAAACAATTCTATGATTCTATTCTATGACATCTGCACAAGAAGTAGAATGCTGTTCCCCATAAACACCTCACTATATGCAATTCCCCTGAGGCAGGGTTTCTTCTGGGGACAGCTTCAGGTAGGGCTGGTCCTCATCTCCACCAGGAAGCAGCCCTCTACTCCCCAGATTACTCAGTTTCTTGTGGACCTCAGGCATGCTGGTTAACTGAATATACATCTCATGCTTGGACTAGATGACCTTTAAAGGTCCCTTTCAACCCAAAGAATTCTATTATTCTATGATTCCTATTCACTTGGAACCTCATTGATAGCCACCCTAGATTACATTTGGCTAGTGCCAATCATCTAACCAAAAGTTTCTGCAAAGCTCATGCATGCCCCTGTCAAGTCACTGCAGCAGCTCCTTTCCCACCCATCCCACAGTCACACATGATACTCTAGACCAGCTAAGCCCTTATGCTGGCAAACATGAACTCATGACTGTCAACTAGGCTGTCATCCTATACTGGATTTAAACATCAAAATCAACTAAAAAGTCTGAGTGAGACACACCAGAGCACCAGAAAAAGCCATGCCCAAAAAAGCACTTCTCCATTTTCCTCCATTCCCCAACATTAGTTTTCTCCCAGCTGGGACTCACCAGTGATGACTTTGCTGCCCATCCACTGGGGTGGCAGGCAGGATGTATCTTCTGTCTGAAGGACAAACAAACCCTTTGTGTCTTACCCCAAGGCGTTGCAGTGCACCTGATGCTGCTGTTTGCCATGTGACCATGCCAAGCCATCTGGAGGACACTGGAAACCTAAGAGAGACGTGGTACAGTGAGGAGGGTCTGGGGTCCCTCTCTGTGGAACGAACAGCTTTGTGGCTTTGATGGAGCACTATCTAGATTGTAGATGGACAGGTTGAGGGCAGATGATGGAAGCATCTGCACATCTGCATCCAGGTGACTTCCACCCAACTCCTGTTTAGCCCTGGAGCTGTCATTCATCCAAACCCAGCAGTGGTCCTGGTGCTGGGCAGACCACAGCTCACTCACTTTATCTGCTTGGGGGACATCTATCACGGTATGAGACCTCAGGAAAAGCCTGTCCAGTCCTGGTCCTCAGTGCAGGCTGCTGTCTTTGATTGCCACCAGCATGAATCAGGGCATAAATCCACATAATTCAGAGCTCATTTTGATTTTTTCCTCAAAGCTTCCTTTTACATGATGGCTAATTCCCAGAGGGATGTGGAGCTGGAGGGGGCTTAGGAGAGCAGAAGCTTCTGCTGCTGCCTGTCCCACTTCCCACTTTATTCAGGGAAGTGACTTGACAGCAGAGGAGTCAAAATGTATCCATAAACTTGACCTGGATTTCCAGTGACATTTGGCAGTTGGTTTGCAAAATCCTTAACTTTTCTCACAGTAGTTTGTGTGGTAAAACACAGGGCAGAGACCCCAAGTGCTGCAGCCCCTCTGCACCACCCTGCACATGGCATCACCACCACCACCCATGGTGCTGCACCTGTGGCAGGTCTATGCTCACCTGCACCACCTGTACTCCCATGGGATGGCAGCTGCTTAGTGGTAGGGCAAAGACCCACTCCACTTTGGGATACTGAGAGGGGTGTTCATGAGGAAGAGACAGATGGATGAACACCAATCCCTGGGGAAAGACTGTCTGAGCTGGGGAAGCTCCAGTGTCCCCAGCCATGTGAAGCAGGAAGAAGTAGCAGAAACTGATTGCACAGAGGACTTAAGAGGAGCATTTAAAAAGCTCCTGAAAAATAAGAGCTGCCTCCCCAAATAAAAAGGAGATGGCCAGGATGAGGACTGTGTTGGGAGGTTAAAGCCAGATCTTGTATGACAAGGAGGACACAGGCCTGTGCATAGGAGTGGAGTCTTCAGATTGGTCTGTTCCCCCACTTTTAGCACAGCTCTGGCTACATCTGCAGGTTGTTTGCAACATCCCAGGTCCTGGGCTGGAATTCCAGTCTTGAGAGTTGCTGCTGCTGGGGGCTGGCAGGTGAGGAACACCAACCACAGCCAGGATGGGCTGAGGGACCCAGGGACAGAGCCCTTTGGTGTCCCGCTCAGTCCAAAGCTCTCTCCTCAGCATCACCATGCAACGTCCGCAAGGTCCACGATGTACCCAAGTGTGTGCTCTGATATTTTGGCACTGGAGTATCCAGCAGCACCAGCAAGTGTGCCCCAGTGGATCTCCCAGTTCAGAAACCAAACACCACCACACAAAACACTGGAACGTCAAAGATAGGAGAAGCAGACTTACATGAGGGGGGAAAGAAAGACTTATGTCAGTGTTAGCTCCACCAACAGCAGCTGCCCAAGTTTTCAGTGGCAGCAGCAGTACAACCAGACATGAAATCTGAGATGTGCTTTGGAGGCATTTTCAAGCCAGCAGTCATCTGCTGACACTCTCCTCACAACAGTAATGATTAAAAAAATGTGGAGAAATCTGAGAGTGTTATCCTGCCAGGCTGTTCAGTACAACCATCACAGCTTCAAATATGAACACATCTGTGATGTATTAGGGATGGAGCATGAGCATAGCAGGACCTGAAATCGCATTAGCTGTCCCCAGAGCTGCAGATAGACACAGTGATCAGAGACAAACTCTCAGTCACTTGCAGGGAGTGAAATCCTTCACTAGCTAACAGGGGGAAAGCATGACCATAAAAGCACATTCTGCAAGGAAGTGCCAGAAAAATAATCAGTGTCCTGGAACTGTGGTGAGCAGGGTGGTTATGTCAGAAAATAAAAGAGGGGGAAAAACCCCACTCTAGTGTAAATTCAAAATTGAAAGAAAGATGATACTTTCAGCAGAAGCATGACATTAAACAAATTACAATGAAGAGGAAGGTGCTTTGCAGAGATCAGAGTACACTCAGATGTGGAGGCAAGGGTGCAACCCACGGGCAAGCAGTGAGTGGGATGCCTGAAAGATGGGGCAGGACTGACTGCATTAGACTGCTGAGATATGAGAACTGGGCATTATTCCAGAGAAGAAAGCAAATTTCCAACCACAAAACCATATTAAAATTATACAGTGGCTTGATCATGAAACCAGTCCAGAATGGACATTACAAGGAGAAAGCCAAGAGATGCCACAACTACCTAGGATGGAATTTCAGGAAGACACTTGCAAAAGATTTGAACTAGAAGAGGGGAATCACAACCTGGCAACACTACAAGCAAGGCAGATGGTCAACAGGCAGCACATACCAGCCAGACAAGAAGTTGTTCAGGATCTGGACACATCTCTGCAAAACTGCAGCTGGTAGGTTGTTTTGGAGGCCTGGGCTGACTCCTGGGAAGGTTGTATAAGTGGAAGCAGAGCAACAGTTTCAGCCCACACAGAGAGAGAGAGCCTGTCTCTCTCTCACCTCAGAACACTGGACATTGTTGATGGTATTTGTTTTTTCTTGTCTCAGGAGCCCATGGCTTCCTGGAGCCATAACTTACAGGAGCACTGAGGGGAGTTGCATCACAAAACGTGACAGCAGAGGAAGTTGTACCAAATCACATGCATGTCTAACATGACTATAACCAGTATAGGAACATCTTACGGCAGCTCATGCTTCTCCAAAGCCAAGGGGTCAGCATGTTCCACTGGTAGGATTACCAGTTCAAAAGACAGAGAAAGTGAAACCAGAGCTTGCTACTGTGACCAATTTTACCTGCCTTCTCAAGTGCTTGACCATCCCTGATTAAGTGCTGTACAATATATATCTATCAGGAAGGAAGAAATATGTCCTCTCCTCTGCCTCCGTCTGTCCTGGTTCAACAGGGAGGGGTGAAAGCTGAAGATAGGCAGGATACAAATAATGTCCATTGCTCTTGGCTTTTGGTTTTGGCTTATTACTCCAAGTTTGACAAACCTGAAACATACAAAATACATTGATACCATCAGATCTGCATTTCTGCAGCAGTGTCTGTGTTGGGAGGACTGAATTGAAAAATTATATCTGTCTCTTTTTAGAAGAAACCACAAACCTTGGCAGGGAACACAGGTGAAAGAATAAGGGAGGTGTTGGCTGGCACCCAGCCATTAGCATCCCTATATGTGTAGTGGGCCCAGCACAGCCCAAATATGGGCAGGTTTCCTTAAGCTGGTGCCTCTGGAGCTCTGCCAGCTTTTGCAGCCTCTGTACAGCTGCACTTAGGTGGTACAGGCTCTTTCACTGATCAGCAGCAACTGGAAAGGAGCTGAGGCAGCTGAGCTTCATGCTCATCTATGCCTTGTCACTGCTCGCTGCAACCACAGACCGCCCTGTGGCACATCCAGCCTCGTACCACCCATGACATGCACCTGCTGGTGAACCACCCCTTGGGCGGGGCTGAGTACAGCCAAGGCTGAACAGAGCAGCCATGAAGCCTGCATTTGCTGGTATGCCCATCAAGGACTGAGTCAGGGCTTTAAATTAACTGCTTGTGATCAAAGCCCACTTAAGCTCAAAGCTTGTGTGGTGCTTGGGAAGAGCTGTGTTTGACAGTGAAGCAGGGACAGAGCCCTGGGGCACTGCTCACCCATCTGAGCCCCACTGGGGTCTGGTGCCCAGGCCAGTGTGGATGTGGCTTGAGCTTGACTGGGGCCCTGTATGGGGAAGGCCCATAGGGACAGCTCTGGGGCTGGCAGCAACCACCAGTGGCTCTGCTTTGTGGGGCTGCCAGCAGTCACCAGTGGCTCTGCTTTTGTGATGTGGGGTCCTGGGCAGCTTGAGGCTGGCACTGCCATTGTACTTCTGTTGCAGAACGTCCACAAGCCCTGAGGGTGGGGACAGCCTGAACAACCAGCAGAGTACAGGTCAGTCCCAGCCCTCCTGACACTGCTGAACCCCTGGGAGAAAATCTGGCAGCTCAGGCAGGAGTTGCTTTGAAAAAAATTCTGATTCCTAGGTACAAAGCATCCAGGTCCCCATTCTCTCCCACCATCCTCAGCCCTGGTACCTGCACAGGTTCATCTCTGCTGGGCTTCCCAGCATCAGGGCAGATATGCATCAGGAGCACTCCCCAGTGCAGCCTCCTGCCCTTGTCTCCTCAGCAGAGCTCTGAGGAAATAGTGGTTAACATAATGATCATCCCTTCCCATTTACCATAATGGTTTCTCCATGCTAAAGGCACTTTGCTTCTCGGAAAATGTATTTCCTCCTTGAATTGGTGAGAAAATAATGCACCAAAAAGCCACACTGCTGACCCAGCCATCACAAGGCAGAGTTTTGGGGTATGCTTTTGTTCCTAAGCTCAAGAGCCCTAGCTTACAGCTGGAGAAATGTTTTCTGTGCAATGAGCATTTCCCCATCTCTCATCTGTGCACTGATAGGAAATGAGAAGCTCCTGAGCTGCAGCTGCTACAAGGCTGACGGGTCTCAGCTGGATGGGCCAGTGAGGACCACCCAGCACCAGGGTTCTGAAGGAAGTACTCAGCCTGTGGGAGGGTGCTTCTGCTTTTCTGCTGAAGGATCCTGATATGGCATACCCATGCCTTAGTTACCTCACCTGCAAGAGGGAGACATGATCATGCTATAAGATGCTGAGGTCTAATTTGGGATCTGGTAGTGGAAGTGGGTTGGGGGATACAAGAAGCATCACCAACCCTGTTTGCAGCACCCTGCTATTCCCCTGAAAGCAGCCAAGAACCCTGGGAGGCTCAGGGTAGTGGGTTCCACTGGACATCTAGTCATCTCACCACTGAATTGCTGTGGGAGCTGGAAGCTGATGATCTGGAAGGTCTAAGGACAGGGGCTGTGGGAGTCCCACTGTCCAAGGGTGGGCAGTGGGACCCCACAGGCATCCTCAGTCCAGCCTACCTGCAGGACCACATTGCCTATTCCTACATTTCATTGGTCTCATAAGTGTGATGATTTTCTCTCCCTTCCATGATCCATGCATTTTGCACTTTCATTTCACTTGGCACAGATTAGTGCTTAAATGGAAAGCACCCAATCCATCCTCCATCACTAGGTCTGCTCCTCTTTTTCTCTTTTGTCCATCTCAGGTCTCCTCCTCAGATCCTGTCACCATGGAAATTCCCCCAAAGAGCCCGGATGGGAGTGAGAAATCTCCTCAGTTCAAGGAGCTTCTGACCAGTAACACGGCCAGCACCCTCTGCATCAGCTCCCGGAGCGAGTCTGTCTGGACTAGTGAATCCAGAAGCAAGTGGGACATATACCATAAGCCTGTCATTGTCATTTCTGTTGGAGCAGCCATCTTCCTCTTTGGGATAGTCATCACCAGCCTGTCTTGCATCCTAACCACAAACCAAAAAGTTTACAAAATGTGCGGCCCAGCTTTTCTGTCATTGGGACTGATGCTCCTCGTTTGTGGCCTTGTCTGGATCCCCATCATCCGGAAGAAGCAGAAGCAGAGACAAAAGTCACAGTTTCTTCAGAGCCTCAAGTCCTTCTTCTTTAACTGCTGAGGGCAGCCCAACACCTTCCCAGGAAGGCTCCCTCCCCTCTACCCACCTCTTTTTGTTAGTCATAAAAAGAAACATATTCTTGTACACTCCTAGATTTAATCCCAGTAACTCTCTTCCCTACAGGGGAACACACTGTACCGGTCTCCCGTGTGAAAATCACATGTCATCCAAGTAATCCCCCAAAAAATAGAACAGGATTTTGGCCAGCAAGGCAGTTCTGAGCTCTCTGCCTTGCTATCCTGTCCAATGAACAACTCAACATGACATATTGTGAACAGCAAAACTCCAGAGTAACCTGACTCCATCCAGTGGCTCTGCAAGATACAAACCTGGTGTGAACATTGCTGACTGCAAACTGCAGTTCAGATCTAGAAAGTGGGGAGGCCAGAGGTGGTTCATCCAGAGTTAACAGAGAGAAGAAACACAACAATGTTGTTCCAGACCACTTTGTATCAGAGGAGTCTACCAGAACAGGCAACACACATCACCAAAGCTTAGGAGGACCAGACATGGTGCCCATATCCAGGCCTTTCCTGTCATTGATCTGTTAGAACAGTTGTCTGAGACATAGCTACAAACTGGAGCTCACTCCTTGCCCAAATTGGAGTGTTCACAAGCTTTATTTATTGCTCCAAAGGGTCAAGGGAAGAAGCAGCATCACAAGCAGCACTTCTGTGCACCCTCGGGCAGAGGGTGTTGAAGAAAGGCTGTTGTACCTCTTCCAGGCCTGCAGGGACAAAACTGTTTTGCAGCATCTGCCCATTTGCTCTGATGTTGTCTACCAGAACCACCCATAAACCCTACCCATGCAACCAGAACTGGACCCCAGGCAAGTGAGACAGGTTTGTTATCTCCACCACTCTATTTCTGCCTTTACTAAATATGTGCCCTGAGGCAACTCAGCAAGGAAAGCACGGATCCTTTCCGCATGTTTTTTGCTTTGATTTTATAATTTCATCAAGCCTGATTTACTTTCAAAAACAAACTTGAAACACAAATTCTCAGACTGAAGAATCAATCTCAGTCTGGACAGCAAGATCTAGATCGATGTAAATAGGCCCATAATGTCTAGCTCCCCGTTCTGGGTTCAGGTGTTGATCAAAGTCTGATCTTTCAGAAGTGCTGATCCCACCTGGATCCCATGACAGCCCTTTGTCAGTCCAGTGAGACTCCCCAGCACAGCAACTACTGGCCCAGAGGCTCTGACAGCCTCTGCAGGGTGAGGATGTGGCTCTTGCTGATTAAAAGCAGAAGAGGAACATGGAAGAAGAGACCCCACCAAGCTCCTTCATGTGGTCTGCACCTCCATGAGGAAGCTGAGGCAGCCCCAGTGCTCTGCCAAGTGTTGTGGGAGACAGAGAGGCTGGAGGGAGGTGCACTGAGAGAATTTACAATGGGTTTGCTCTTTGGTGACAGACAGTAGTCCTTCTCTTGATTGATGTTCACCTCCCAGCTAACAGAGCTGAGGTAGAGATTTCTCAAGAACACTGTCTAATGCTCACTGCTACAACTACCATGCCCACCTCCTCCCGATTTGCCTGCTTTTTCAAATCATTTTGTACTTTCAGTCTTTGCAACATCCTGAAGCTACAATTCCTTCAATCTCTCTAATCTACCAGACATGCTGGAAGATCTGCCATAGCATGAGGAGACATGATGAAAGCAGAGGGTGACAGATCCTGCTGCTCCAGGATGATGGGCACCCAGCAGGACAGTTAAAGGAGATGTGTTTGCTGTAGTCAAGAATCATGAAGCTGTAGATGTGGGAACTGTTCTCAGGGCCAAAAGCTGGTTCCCTGTGGGGAAATATTAAACCCACTCCTGGACATTTCTGGTTGAGCTCCTTCATTTTGGAAAGTGGTTCCACACCAGCATCTCTGCTTGCAGATATGGTGCAAGGCACCTATAGCCCAAAGCTTTAAAGTGGAAGCTTTTGTTCTATCACATCTGACTAATACGATTCACCAGGGAGCTCAGACTCACCTCAACACTGTTGCCAGGCTTCCACCAGTATGTGACCCAGGCTGGCCAGCACAGCCAGTACTGGGAGGGCTTGAGGAGGCAACTTCCAGCCTGGCAGCTGACGCAGCAGGATTGCAAGTATTCAAGCAATGCACGTCTCTTTGCTCTAGGCTCAATGTGGATCTTAGTTTTGTTTCCTGGGTGGTGCAGATATGTGTATCCCCAGCCAGCCAGTGCCAGGTTTGTGAATGGGGTGTACAAGGTGTGTGACCTGACACTTGACCCAGTAAACCTCCATTTGTTCCTCAGCCATTTATCATCCAAGGCTTTGTGTTTTTTTTACAATCCTTGCTTGGCTCTAGGAGCAGCCTCTATTGAATTAGCTCCAACAGGCAGAGGGCGCGCACCCAAAACTCTGCTGGGGGCGCAGCTGCAGGCAGAAGAGCAGACAAACCTCAGGATTCATCAGCGGGAAATCACGGAGCAACATGAAGAGTATTGCCAGGTCCCCCCGGGCTGTAGTCTGCAGTCCTGGTCACAGATGGTCTAAAGCTGCAGTTCGGAGAAAGCACCTGGAACTGGGCCCTTCTTCAAACAGCTCTGCTGTGGCAAGAGACTGTTCAGCCTGGGCTCACTGTACAAAGGGATGCAATGGGAGGACTGGAATTATCAAATGGCCTGGAGAGAGGGAGCAGGGGTCTCTCTGTCTCATGATAAAGTAAGTATAAGGAGATGGTCAGTGCAATGTAAATATGGTAAGAAGTCACTGAGACCAAGAATCTAATAAGATTCCAGACTGATCATTTGTAACAAGAATATCAGGCTTAATTAAAGCAAAAAAAATCCCCAAGGAAATTCACATTGCTTCTCTGCTCTCACATCTGTTGCTTTGTGCCTGCTGGGGGAGAGGCGAGGCTGCATTATAAGGGGACTGAGACAGATAATGGTGTGGCATCAGAGGGCAGGGGGGCTCACCAAGGACATGAGGAGAAGGAGGAGTGGATCTGCTGCAGGTCTGTTTGGGTACTGGCCATGTGCCTTGGCTGAGAGTCTTACATCTGTGGATGTGCTCAGTGGACACCTCTGTTGAGGTGTGAAGAACATGTGGGTGACAGAGTATCTCCATTTAAGGCTCAGGGCAAGCCCACATGAAACACAAAGCAGGATTAGCCCCCTTCCCCCCTCCCTCCCAGGGGAGGATAAAAAGGGTAATAAGAGAAAAAAAAAAGAAAAATGCCTCACCCAAGATTGAAGGTTAAGTCTATAACAAATTTAATGAATAACAGGAGAAAAACAGAAAGAGGAATATTAAGGGCAGAAGGATACAGGACTCTATACCAAACTCACTCTGGGATGACGATGGATTGTGCAGCACACGTGAAGTCAGGGCCAGCCCTGCTGAGATGCCCCTGCAGCTCCCAGAGCCCGGGAAGAAAAAGCCCCCCAAACTCCCTGTCTCCTTGTTCTATGGAGTGTGGCAGGGAAGGGGAGGGAATAACAGCTGCCCTCTGACTCCTCAGGGTCCTGAGGTTACCACCTGTCCCCCCTTACTCAATTTCTTCACCCTTAAACCACAACACACAGGGAAGTACCTACCAAGAGGATGGGTAGTCAAGAGCTCAGGGATCAGCAGAGCTTGCTGAGAAAGGATTTATTGGGTGGATCTCACCATTTGCTGGCCAGACCTGTAGGACAGTAAGGTAGAGAAAAGTTAACTGAAGGGAAAGCTGAATCAACAGCTTGAAGATCAACACACAGATGGATGTGGAAAGAGTGGGGGGTGCCAGGTACCAATTGCCAGGTCCTGCATTTCGGTCACAACAACCCCCAGCAGTGCTACGGGCTTGTGGATGAGTGGCTGGAAAGCTGCCTATCAGAAAAAGACCTGGGGGTGCTGGTAGACAGCTGGCTGGACATGAGCCAGCAGTGTGACCAGGTGGCTAAGAAGGCCAACAGGATCCTGGCTTGTACAAAGAATAGTGTGGCCAGCAGGAGAAGGGAAGTTATTGTGCCCTTGTACTCAGCCCTTGTGAGGCCTCATCTTGAGTACTGTGTTCAG
>JANIJG010004875.1:4860-32311 GCA_024611175.1 Megaceryle torquata | reverse complement strand
GCGGGGGACCGGACGTCCCCCCGGGGTCCCCGCACCCAGCGCGCGCGGGGGGGGGGGGCTCCGCCGCCCCCCGGGGGAGGCGGACCCCGCCCCCCCCCCCCCCGCCTCCTGGGGCAAAGCCGCTTCCCCGGGGAGGTGCCGGAGATGCGGGTCCAGAAGCGGGGTGGGGGGGAAGCAGCTCCGGAGCGCCCTCCCCCCCCACCCCACCCCTTCACGCCGGGGCGCGAAAGCGCACGCGGAACCGAGGGCACGCGCCCGCCGGTCCCAGCTCCCGCTCCCCTCCCCCTCCCCCCACCGGCCGGCCCGCGGCCTCCACCGCCACCCCCGCTCCCCCCCGCTTCCCCGTCCCCAAGCGGCAGGAGGCGGCTCCCGAGGCCTGGTCCCGCTGGGCCGGCCACAGCGGCTCCTAGAACGACCCCGCTCCCCCCGGAGCGGCCGCCTTCCCCCACCTCCCTCCTCCTCCCTCGCCACCGCCACCCGGGGCCGCTCCTCATCCTCTCCCTCACTCTAGCTCCCTCCCCTCGCCCGCGCGTCCCCCTCCGCCTCCCTCCTCCCCGCGGCGCCGTCGGCAGGAGCCTCCCCCCGGTCTCTTACTCGGGCGCTCGCAGCTCGGGCTCCGCCGCGGCGGCCATTTTGAACTTCCAAACTCCTTCGCCGCCGCTGGGGGAGACGCGGGGCCGCGGCGCACGCGCGCGAAGCCGCCGCGGCGGGAGAGAGGGGGGCCCGGAAGTGAACCCCGCGTCCGGGTCGGAGCGCGGGCCGGAAGTTCCGCCCACTCCTCCCCCGGCGGAGGCGGCGGCGGGAGCGGCCCTGGGCCGGGCGGGGCGGAGCGAAGGTCGGTGGGGCGGCGGCGGGTGCTCAGTCGCGCTCGCGGTGGCACCTCCTGGTCCTCGGTGGGGTGGCCGGGGGCCGTGGGCGTCTCCTCAGGGAACCGGGATAGGGGCACCGCTTCCCGTCCGGAGGGTTCGGGAAGGGCCCGGGGGCGGGAGAGGCCGTCGCCCGGGAGCCCGGGCTCTGCGGAGGCGGCTGGCGCTTCGCTGTCAGGCGTTGCTCCGTGTAATGCCCATTTCCAGGCTCCGCTCGGCTGCGCCGGGCCGCACGGAACGGGTCGGCGGGGCTTTAGCGTTGTGCTGTGTGTAGGGCGCGCCTGGGCCCGAGGCCCCCGTGCGTTAGAGTTGCGGGTTTCTCGCCAGCCTGCTTTGCTCGGAGGGTAATACAGCCTGTCCCTTAACGGGAGCTGTTAGGAGCTTAACGCAGAAGTGCCGTAATCTTACTGACCATTAGGTATGTTTTTTAATTTTAGCAAGTGATTTGAGTAATTGGTTACGGCATCATTGTTCTCATGGCAAAACCCTCGCTTCTTTCAGGCTTCAAACTGCAGACATCCCCGGGACCAGAAGCTGAATCCAGACTTCATTGTGACCTAGAGCTTTGATAAAACACATTTGAAATCATAAAGTAAAATTTAACAGTTTTGTTTATTGTCTTTCATAGATTTACCCACCAGGATCTACAGAAAATCAAGGAATTTGAATGCAGTGCTACTTGTATTTTGCTAGTGAGCCAGCATTGCCCTGAAGAAATCCCAGCATGCCAGTTGAGTGCTGCTGTGCATGAGGGTTTGGAAGCCCAGACTGCTGGCCGAGTGGGAACGTTGCTGGTGGAGGTTTACAGGTGTGAGCTCTGCCGGCTCCCGGCCAGCACCAGACAGCAGGTCAGGACACACCTGGCTCTTACCTGAGAAACGGACACCGCAGCAAATTCAGGCTGTCCAAAACCAACTCAATGAAAGAGGAGTTGTGTAGCACAGGGGATGATGCTAACCAAGCAAAAAAAGAAGGTCTTGCAAGAAACTTCTTACTACCTTTGTATTGGGTGCTGTGAAGCAGGCACCCTGTTTGGAGGAACAGCAGCTCATTTGCAGCCAGAGGAGCCCTGTTCTGCAGCACTTGCTTCTCCTTCGTGTTCTAAGAGCAGAGATGAAGAAGCCCAGTCTATGCATCTTGGCCTCTGCTGTGTTTCCAGTGATAGAACTCAGACCTCTGCTCGGGAGAGAAAAACCCCCAAAGCTGAATCAAGGTGTAAAGATTGTGGAAATAAAAAGAAAGCGCCGGGGTAGCTCATCCTGTGAAAGATGCTTGCTCCTGAAAGCTGGGTTCTGAGAGAACACAGCATTTGAGCAACGTGTGCAGCATGGTGCTGAGCTCAGGAGATGCTCTTAAAATCCAGAAAAAGGATCGTGATGAGGATGGTGGCTTCAAACCTGTTGTCGCCTGGCTGAGCAGGACTTAATGGAAAATCATTTAAAATCTCCCAGGCAGGTAAAACAAACCTGCCAGTGCCTCTTTATGTCACAGTGTGCCTGGAGAGCACACAGAAAGCCATCGCAGGAAACCTCCTCTCTTCCTGGGCACAATACACTCGCCATCCCTTGGAGCGGAGCGATGAGAGAAATCTTCCCGTAGCTTGCTGTTAAACCAGGATACATCTAAATGTCTGCACACTGATTTTTACCAGTAAGTCAAACTTTATTCTCTTACAGTTGTCTCAGCTATAAACTTCCATGTGCACACAACTTTATTTGGCCAATGCACAATTTATTAGAGAGTTTCAGCGTAAGCCGTGATGGGTGTTACCATGAGAAGCATCTTCATACTGGTTTAAACCAACACACTGTAAGAGCTGCAGTCGTTCTGCAAATTGTGGGAAATGGTCACTTTTTGATGATGTTCATTCTGCAAAATCCTGTCTCATTTTATAATGTGGATTCTGAACATCTCTAGGAGTAATTGACCATCATATTCCAATAATTTCAATATTATTAGCTTTTTAATGGCTCCCTATTGTTACTGTAAAGGTGCCTCTGTCAAGGTTAATGCTTTTTATCTCTAAGCTTTGTGACACTGATAATAGCTCAATATTTTCTTGATTTATAAATGGAGGACCTTGGCAGAGTGACATAATTAGTGTCTCGTAAATCACAAAAGGACATAATTCCAGTGTTCTAGTGCTGGTCTCCTTTGCATTGACTACAAATACTGCTTTTGTCCCAGTTGCACTTTATCTAGGCAAGGAGGGAAAAAGGTCAAAATGTTTCTGTTCCTAATTGCAAGTGCTTTGCCCTCGGTAAAACTCGGTGTTTAGGGGTTACCCTCAGGTCTGTAGGTAAAATCTTGCAAGATTTGTGTCCAAAGGTAGTCGAGGCGTTTTTCTGTTGAGCAGTTGGTTAAACAACCAGGGCTGCAGGTGATTGCAGAGATCGAGTGATTTTTAGCGAGGTTTCTGTGGCTGCTGCTCTTAATATCGACCAAGTTTGTATCTGGGTTTGGCTACTGATTTTGTTCTGATGGCTCAGTTAGGCCAGTGCAAAACCAGGTAATTGATGTAGAATATGATGATGACAAGATGAAATAAGTGAAGTAAGAGGTTGATAAGCAGGTGATGTCAGGAACATTGGGGAACAGGGCTTGATTTTGCTATTTGATTTTTGCAGTTTATCTTTCAGTAGTGATGGAGGCTGGCTGTCTCCAGCAGCACTTCCTCTTGGTGCTGCTGGATCTAGATCCTTTCCCCACCATTGTGTTAAAGGTGGCCCCTTCCCCTGAAAACAGAAATGAAACGAATTGATTATCTATTTCCTGGAGCAAGACTTTCTGTTCATAATGTTTTCACGTTCAGTAGAACCAGTAAGACTGTGGATACCTTTTGTGTTTTAAGTCTGTACTAGTCCATGGCTAGCAGGAAAGAACTAAGCATCTTTCAGATGTTTTCTTAGAATAGGTAAAAGGCATGCTCCTGATGACATTTGGCCTCTTCACAGCCTGTGAAAAATGCAGTGAACAGTGAAGATACTTCTTTACTAGCAACAGGTTTTAATTCTTTCATAGAGAACACAGGAAAAAAAGTTGGGCACTGAAGAGCAGTGAGGCTGGAAAGCCTGTGAGAGGTTTCTAGAGAACATTTCCCCAACTAGCTCCTTTACCCCCACTGTTTTCTCAGACTGCTATTGAACCTGGAGTTCCTGGTTTGAAGTTGTTATGGCTCATGTAGAAAGAAAATAAGTATGTGGTTTAGTATGGGGTAATAAAAAGAAGGAAAGGAGTTTGGGTTTGGATAGTCAAAGCCTTATGACTTGTGGTGAACAAGCACAGAACTAGAGCAGCTTTGCTGGTAGGTGGGGGGTAGATCCAAGTGCTGCTGATGTCCCTTGCACACAGGCACCCGTCTTTTTTCTTTATTTAAATCAAGTAGTCAGTTAACAAGTCTCGTTGCCATCAAAGCACAGTTCAGCCATCCCGTTTGCAGAGCGGGTGGACAAGTTGCTGCCGTGTTCACGTGGTGTCTTGAAACGACTCGTCTCCCTTTTGAAGAAGCTGGAGAAGTAGAAGGTTGAGCGCTTTCCATCATTCTGTCACCGCCACGGATATTTTTGCGCCAGCGGAGCGTGGCCACCCAGACAGACCCGCTGTCCCCGGGCTGGGGTATGAGGAGTGTGGGTAAGGGTTGGCAGGGAGCAGTTTTCGGGCTGTCTTGTGGTGCTTTTTGTGTTTGCTGTGGTTTTCCCCAGGAGAGGGCAGCAAATGAACAACCTCACACGGACTTGTACTTTCCAAACGATTTTTCAGGGTTACTCCCCCTCAGGGTTTAAAATGATGCTTTCAACAAAATTTATTTTCTACAAGGGTAGCTGGAATGTATGAATTTGAAGTCTTTGTTCTTTTCAGTATTAGGCAGTAGAATTTATTTAGTAAAACCTATTTCAAGTTTATAAACCAGGCAGCTCTATATGAAGGTTTAAGATTTTTTTTTTTATGACTATGGCATTAGGTGTGTGTACACTGTAAAGGATAAAACAGCTGAACAAGTGAACCCTGTGACATTGTTAGATGATGTCACCTAAGTCTTGCTTAACCTCTTCCAAATACTTCTTAATTTAACTTGAAATTTAGGAAATGGAATAGTGCAATTCGGAATAATGTTCTCACGGCCATTTTTCTTCTGTCAGAAAGTCAAACTGAGAAGACACTCAAGTGATGCTTTTAATCCCTGTATTAATGTGTCCCTGTACCAGGATGGCTTGTGCAGTCTGACTGTGCCAGTTAAAGGCCTCAGTTCACAGAATACTAGTGATACAAAACAATATAACCAAGTTTTATTGTCTTATTTCAGGGAAAAAAAGTACATTTTGTTCTCCTAAAACTTTAAGGAGGGATACCACATAAGTTTGGAGTATAGTTTTTTTAGGTAGCAGGAATACTTTTACCAGTGGAAGTCTTGAGTATAATACCAACTAATCCCACTGTTTTCTAAAATCCTTTGTTTTCAAGATAACAGGACTTTTAATTACCTTCAGAAATGTGTGATGAAAATAGCTGTGTTTTCACTGCAGAGTGTTTAAAGGATGAGTAATCCTGTTCATTACATCCTGCATGTGAATGTAATGCACCTATTTGGAAATAGTGTTTACTTAGTAATTAATTATTTACAGGTATGATTCGAAAGGACGTTGTTTCCTTTTGCTGAGTGCTGATCAGTAATCTGGACAGAGATGTAAGACCCTTTTAAAGCTGCCGTAGTTGACATCCACGGGACAAGGACTGTAAGATTCTTCTATTTCTCCCGTGTTAAGGAAGTGACTTTACAGCATGACAGACACGTGTTTGAATTTGTGAGCAGATGTACTTGTGCTTCCTTGGTTGTTGCTGAGTTTTGAGGAATTTTAAGAGGTTGGGGTGTTAAATGGTTTTGAGGTATCCTAAGCATGGTGTGGGGAAGAATCTGGAAAGTCAAGGGGTTTGGAGCAGCAGAGCTGTGATCTGTGCAGGCCTTCTCAGATGTTTACAGTTTTGTTCCCTAGGAATCTGTATCTGAGCACATGTACCATTTTTATATCCATTATTTTTCCTTTTCAATACATTCCACTTGCAGGCCTGAAAGAGTAGCAGGTCATGCAGTGGAGAAGATAGAAACTGTCTCTCTTGATCCAGGCAAAAAAATCCTAGGGAGCTGAGGGGGACCATTCCAACATCAAACCACAACAGTCCAGTATTACCGTGTTGTATCGGCGGCTAGTAAATTACCTCAACATGGCCAAGTATGTTATTCTGGGAATATGAGTAAATAATTCAAAGATAATAAAATAACAGCTGAAGTATTTGATTGTAGACAGGTCTGATGGGAATCTTTGTGCTCTCATCTCTCCCATAGTGATATCAGTCTTTCATAACTAATAGCCTTAAATCCTCATGGTAAAGGGTATTAAAAGCCTAAATTATCACACTGAGAAATGTCATCCCTTCAGGCCACTCACCCAGGAAGAATGCTGATGGCTTTCCAGCTGTGACAGGGTTTCCTTTCCGACCGGGAGTGTCCCGATGAGCAGCTCTGCAGCTGGCATCAAAGCTGCCTTTAGCTGCCAGCACCGCCAGGGGCTCGGTCTTCTCTAAACTTGAACTCAGCTTGTGCATAGTGGCGTATTTCAGGCTTTTTAATATAATAGATGGTTGTTTGTCCACCTTGGCCTCGTTCCCTTTCATTTTCTGGAAAACTTCCTGCTTCAGTTTTCCGTTTGAAAGTTTTATGTTCAACTTCTGTCAAGGCCTGGCCTCAGTGGCTGATGCTCTGGGGTTCTTTCAGTATCGGTCAAGCGATTTGTTTACACAGACTTTGCGTTGCCATGGTTATAGTAAGTCCATCATTCTGCCAGAAACGGCGCTTGCATTAGAAATTCCGAATTACACAGAGGACCATACTTTGTAGCACTGTCTGCATGGAATGGTTGGATCTGCTCCATCTTCTTGGTATTTAAAAAGTGAAGCCTTTCTCCTTTCTTCTGAACTGAGCAGTTCACAGGATTAGAAAATAAGTTTAACTGAGCGAATAGGATGGGAACGTGCCCTGTTGTGCTAATGGCCTTCTGAAACCTGCTACCGTGAGTGGGTGGACAGGACAGCCGGGAGCCGATTAGATGCTTGTGAGAATAGTTAAATAAAACAACCTGCAGAGAACTTGTCCTGTAGGCCATGGCAGCGTAGTCATGAGGGAACATCCAGCTTTGTCCACACTGGGAAGATGAACTGTTGAGCGAGCTGACAAAAGGAGATGCTCTTGCAGGGGTTTGGCAGGAGCGCGGCGCTCCCAACGCGTGGGCGATGTGCCGTCCCGCAGCACTGGAGCCGTGGCATCGCACCGGCGGCAGAGGAGAGCGGGCGGATGCCTGGCAGGGAACGCAGGTGTGAGGGGGCTGACAGACCTCTCCTGCTTCTGGGACAGATGGCTCTCCATCTCCATGCTAGCAAGTCTTCAGAGGCAGTCATTGGATCTGTTAAATAATTCTTTGTCTTTGTAGGAGGCTTCAAAAGGTAAAGGAAAAGAAGAGTGATACCCAGAGAAGGGGTCACCAGCTTCTGGGAGGAGACTGACCAGGCAGCATGGCTGGGTGCTGTTCAGGTGCAGGAGTAGACAAAGGGACCAAACCATGCAAAATAAATTAAACTTTTACAGAAAAAGAATACACTAAGTCACAGTCTAGAAGAAGGATTGCAAATCCAGAACTGTCTCCCTACTCCTTGTTCTGCTGCTGACCTGTGATGTATCCCACAGCAAGCCCACGCAGCGAGTTTTAGCAGGCCGCTTACTACCTCTGAAAATGTAATTTATTATTAGCTAGGTATGAAGCCACTGACAACTGCTCCTGGAAACATCAGCAGCCTCTTCCTGTTTGCTTCTGCATTGACAAGTGGGGGTAAACAAAAAATGCTGGAAAAAAAATCCCCATTGTGCTAACTCTGCAGTGGCCATGCAGGGTGACAGCCCCTGCACCGGTTCATTAAAGAGAACACTAATAAAGCTGCAGCTGGAGAGGTGCTTGTGATGATGTTGGCATGAAATGCTGTCCTGAGGAGAGTTATTACTATACCAGCCTTGGTGTTGGGACTTAGATTCTCCAGATATGTTCACTTTTCATTAGTTGAACGCAAATATATTTATTTACTTGGGGTGGTGGGGCTTTTTTTATGTTTTGTTGTTGTTTTGTTTTTTCTTTTCAGCTGCAAAAATGAAAATAGGTTTGTCTGTCTGGGGGTTGGACCGAACGGCTTCCAGAGATTCCATTCAACCTTGACCATTCTATCATTCTGTTTCATTTTTTATTATATCTGGTTTTTTTCTGTCTGGTTAGGTTCATTTTGGGTTCTCCCCTGAAAGGTTAATATTTCAGAATTTTCATACATCAGAAAAATACAAAGATAAATATTGGAAATTGGAAATTGTCAGTGGGCATGTAGATGAAAGAGGAATTTAGTCCTTTAAGGATGTACCTCTCTGGTTTTGTTATTGAAAGCCATTGTTTTCCTTGGTGACCTAAATGTTCCTGCTGTCTTTACAGAAGATTTTGTGTGTTTTCTTCATTAAGTTAAAATGACTTTCCCTTAATGGGATTTCCATTTGCTTCTTGAAAATTTCCCGTTCTGCTGCATTTCCCCTTTCTGGGGAATTTGTTTGTTTGGTTGTATTGTTTTTTAATCAGTGACATAGAATATGCTGAAAGTTGTCCCTCTGAAATTAGATTCAGAAAACAAAAGATCAAAACTAAATTTGGAAATGGTTCTGTCTGTTTTTTCTTGATTAAACTTACGGTGGAAGCCAAACTTAAATGCAGTAGGTCTCCTGCTGGTAGCAGGGACTGTAACCTTTAACTGCCTAGGCCCTTAGCTTGGGTGGTGCTTCGTTCGCAGCAGGGCCGTGCAAAAGATGAGCGGTGGCTTTGAGGATGTGCTGCAAATGCTCATCCACTGATACTCCTTCGAATTTCCCCCGCGCACGTGGTGCTCCGGTCGGAGATGCTGCCTCGTTCACATTTGCCCTCCGTTCCCTGGTAGGTGAGAAGGCTTTCGAAGGCGGGACCCGCTCTCGCGCAAGCCGAACGCGCGCTGGTGAGAGGCCCGGCACGCGTCGACCCTCTTCCTAGAGCTGGTAAGTGCCAATAATCCCTCTGCTGCACAAATTCTGTTGGCTCTGAAAAACACCCCCACCACCCTCCCCTCTTTAAGGTACACACCCCTACCCATTAATAAAAGCCAAGTCAAGCATTTCAATATATTCCTGTTGGGAGCTTGGCTCTGTAAAGGTGTTTTTGTTTCAAGGGATCTTTTTGCATCCCCTCTTTACAGTTCTTTTATGTAAGGACCACATGGACCATGCTGGAAGATGTATGGAATGCTAATGGGATAAACACAAAAATACCTGGTTAAAGAAGCTGACAGTGTCTGTGTCTGTGTGGGAAGGGGTGCTGGGGCACATGGCAGTGACTTCGATCAAAAAGATATTCTTCACTGACTGTGTCTTAATTGGCTCTATTAGGTGTACAGTGTTGCTTTTTCATGCTGATTTTTGTCTGCAGCTCTGCTTGCAGTGTTTGGAGTCCCCCCTCCCACCCTTGGTGGCTGAGGAGATGATCCCATTTCTGACAGTGCTCACACATCTCATTTTGCAGTGTTGGCAGAGCGGTCATGTGATGAGTGGGAGCATTAGCTGGTCTTAGTAAAGCCAAAGTACATGTTGAAATTATGTACTTAGCAGCCTTAGAGGCTGTTTAAATGTTAAACTCTTGTCTGTTTAAACTCTGTATGCTGATGTACTGTTTGCTCTTTTTTTTTTTTTTTGTTTAAACACGAAAGGTTTAAGCTAAGCTAATGTCCACAAGTCACTTATAGTATCATAGAATTGTTTTGGTTGGAAGAAACCTTGAAAATCATCAAGTCCAACTGTTAAAATAACACTGCCAAGTCAACCACTAAATCATGTCCCTCAGCACCACATCTTCACAGCTTTGAAACCCCTCCATGGGTGGGGGTTCCACCACTGCCCTGGGCAGCCAAGGCCAGGGCCTGACAACCCTTGCAGGGAAGAAATTGTTCCTCAGCTCCAACCTAAACCTCCCCTGGGGCAGCTTGAGGCCGGTTCCTCTTGTCCTGTCCCTTGTTCCTGGGGAGCAGAGCCCGACCCCCCTGGCTCCAGCCTCCTGTCAGGGAGCTGTTGAGAGCTTATAGGTCTCAAGACCCTAGAGCTGGCTGCCAGTGTTTGTGCAGTGCTCACTGCTGCTCATGGTACTAATGACTGATCTTTTATTTTTTTATTTTTTCACGGCATTCAGAAGAGGAGCTTGGACCTTCAGATGGGCCATCTCACTGGTGAGGCATTTGCTGTAGTTTTTCCTGCTATTCTTCCCCTGCCAAGCAACTTCTCTGAAAACACATTAAGAAGTATCACCGGGGTTCGGGAATCTCTTTAAGCAGTTCCCAGCCCACCTTTACCCTCAAATCCCTTCCTGTGCACCCTTAGGTTCTTCACGCTTAAACTTCCACCAAAGCATCCCAGCAAATAAAGAAGCTGTTGCCATGGTCAGACGTTTGTGCTGAAAGCCAGGGGTTATCTGGAAGAAGAGAAGAAATGGTCCTTACATGGCCATTAGAAGCACTTAGAGTGGTCTTCCCAAAAAGTTTTGTGTGCGTTGTGGCACAGGTTGTAACTGGTTTGCAGAGAGGAGCGCGGATGTTGGAGTTGCAGCAGAGGGTGCGCGTGGATTGTTGTCCTGGTTTCCCCTCGCTGATATATTGTGCTTACTTACAAATGAAGAGTTTGACATTTCAAGAACCCGTTGAAATGGACCAAATCTGATGGTGAACTTCACGGGCGGCTTCTGTACTGCGTCTCTTAATACAAGTTTCTAAAAAATGTTCTCAGGAAAATCTGCTGGTGCCGTAGCATTCTGAATGTGCTAGAAAAAAAGTAAATTATTAAATTTCTCCATGGTTATTTTATACAACAAAATGCGTTTTATTCTCAAAAGCTAATCTGATGCTGAAGTAAAATGCAGTGGTTAAGCACATCTGTACCTTTTTTAGCCAAACAGAAATTGCTCACTTGGAAAAAAAAGATTAAATTAGAGGAGTGGAATACTTTCTAATTTTAGGTTGTTAGAGGACTGGTTTTACTCTAAGACTCCACGTTTATGCTTTGACTGTGGTGGTTGTGTGGAGTCTGTTGTTGGGTTTGAGTGTTACGTGCTAAAAATAAAAAAGACCTTCACATCACAACAACTACCACCAGACAGAAGCAAATAATGAGTCAGATCTGCCTCCCCTGTTCCCTTAAACACAACTGTAAAGAACATGCTACCTCGACAGGATGGAAGTTTCCTTTCAGGTAAGTTTTAGATTTCTTGATTTACAGGAAAATGTTATGTGGAGAGAGCTACTGACCTAGTGTAGGTAGAATCTTTAATAAAATAAAAAAAAAAAAATCAAGAGAGACTTTTTTCAGAGAAGAAAATTCTTCTTCTGTTAGAAACTGATGAGCACCACAGATTCTATGATTCTATGACCTCATCTTCTTGTGTACAGCTGGAACAGAAGAGGTTGGAAATACAAACCAAATGTAAACACGTGGCTCCTCTTCCTCTGGAAGTTGATGCATTTGGACAGTTGCAACTGAGCACAGACATAATTACTGATGGGAAATATTTTCTTTCCTTAATGAAATTTACATTGCAGCATTTTAACATGTTTGTGCAATAGTCTGATGGTTCTTTGTCTTGAAATGGCTTGGATGCTGAGTACTCATTTGTGACAACAGCAGCTTTTACTCTGAAGGATTCCAGCAGCTTTTCCTTAACTTTGCATTGGGGAAATATTTTGTTCCTTGTTGATGTTGGGCCCAAAGGACGTTGACTTAACGTGCCGGTTCTTTAATAGCATTTAGCAGTAGCAGAAGATGTGATCTGCAGAGAGGGATTTAATTAATGAAACAGGAATTCAGCCAAAACTGCAATCAACAGCCCCAATCTTGCAGAAAGCACAAGGGGTCTTCTAGTCGTTGGTGGGTGAACCGAGCTTTCATTTCGATGTCACCTTGACAATTGTGGTGTAAGCAATCTGGCACCTACTTTCCTAGGGAATGAATTCAGTGATGTTGTGAAGGGTGGTCTGTACCACTTACTAGTAATGACAAAACATTACTTCTGGCAGCATTCTCTCCTGTTTTCCTGTCTTTCATATAAGCACCAAGCTCACCCTTGGCATTCGAGAGCGGGCAAGGGCAGAGCTCGGCACAGCAGAGCTGCCGGCGTAGCACGGTGCAGTTACATGCCCACCAGAATTGTTAATGGGATGATTTTGATTCCCCCCCCATTGTAGCACAAGCTGTATAATAGGCTTGACAAGTAAGTTAATTAGGAATGGCATCTTGAATATAAAATAAGTGCTTTATTTCTTTTTTTTTTTTGGTGTATTTTTTAGCCTGCTGTAAGCAGGCAGAAATATTCTGCATTAGCTGGTTTACTGAAAAGACTGACTGCTGGTAGCAGGCTTTGTACGTGTAAGGTATGATGAGTTACAGAGCCAAACTGACCTGTTCTTTAGAGTAGCCTCAGGCAGTGTGGCTATTCTGCAGTAAAGGGAAGGATTTTGCTATGTCCTTGTAAGTGATCTTTCAGTATGAATATGACACGGTCTGACAGAAATACTTCTTTGCTCTCTAGGACAGGAACCAAATTTAGATACAGAAAGTAAATATCTTGACATCTTTCTTGCTTGTTGTGTAAGATGTCTTGGATTATGAGCCTTTTATCATCCACCCACACTGGTCATTCAGGAGTAGTGGCCAATTGAAGACTGCAGTGGCTATTGTGGAAAACTATCACTTATCATTTAAAAATATTTTAAATATAGTTAGACCAGTAAAGAATCAATTTCTAGTTCAACTGTCACATATATTAGAAATCTTCCAAGTCTGTTTGTGGCTCCCAGTGCCATTTTTCTAGGAATATCTGATTTAGCATGCTTTGTTTTCTTCCTGTGCAAACCAGTAGACAGTGATGGGTAGGTGGGTGTGGTTTTTTTGAGTGCCAGTCTGTGTGAGTCCGAGGGGAAACTGAGGTAATTTTTCAGTGTGACAGTTCTAAAGCTGTTAAATGAACTGTGCTTCCTCCTGAACAAACCATCCCTTGCATTCCCTTTCCTTCTTCCTTCCCTTTGCTGTCAGGAAAAGACTCTTGATGGAGCAGTAGTTCCCCGAAGAGCAGCCTCAGCATAGATTAGGGACTGTAACAGAGTTGACAAAGGACTTTTTGTCTTGTAATATTCAGGCAAAGGTTCTCCTGCTATAAATAATGCATATTTTAATTGGAAACTGCAAAGGGAAGTACCCATCCCTGTAAGCCTGTTGATTTTGGTGTAACTTCTTGGGGTTAGATGGTGCTTTCGGGCTGAGCACACAACAGGCTCCCCCAAGCTGTGGTGGGTTTTTTATTAGTACTACCTGCACCAGGGAGTTCCTTCCTATAAATTAAGACAAACATAAAATCTACCTAATCATCCAGGAATTTCTACCTCCTTATGTTACGAAAGTTGCCTAAAACACTATTGCCCAGAGCACCCAGTGATGTTAAGAGTTTGAGGTTCTGTTTCCCTTGGGCACCCGTGCACCATGCCAACTGAAAGTAAATGTAACTATTAGTAGGAGATGACTTTAAAAGCAGATCATAAACATGCTTATTTCTTGCCAGACTGCCCCGGGATTAATCACCCCGTGCCTGCTGGTAGCCCTGGGTCGAGCCTTGTGTGCACGGTGACTGTGGCTCAGCTGCTGCCTGGCTAAGGCACAAAACTGGAACACTAATTGCATCTAAGAGGATGAGCGCACCGTTTTGTACTGCTTTAATTAAAGTGGTTTAAAACCACACCTCGAGGCCTCTTCTAAACATAACATTCTACCAGCTTCACTAAAGGTGTCCAACAGTTACATAAGTGGTACATGAACGTGTGAATACAAAGCTGTGTGAAGTCTGTATCAGTTTGCTGTGGGCTAGATTGATTCTTGCTCTAATTGGGATCATTTCTATTTGTGTGCCTTCACCAGTCTTGTTTTAAACTCATACAACAGCGTCAAGATGAATTTTACACCTTTTTTTTTTAGGAGTTTGTAGATACTCAAACAGTAAATGAGCCCCCCCACTTGCCTCCAAACTTGTAGAATGGTAGAAAAAAAAGGGGAAACAGAGGAGGGTGGCCCAATGCCATTTTATTTCTGTCCAGTTTGGGCACCCTAATGTCCTGCTGTTAGTGGGCAAGCCTGAGCAACATGTACCCAGAATGCCTCTAAGCATAACTACGCAGGACTTAGTGGTGCGCGTGATGCCCATTCTTGGATTGCATTGCTCAAAAGGATCTTGAATAATTTTTCAAGTTTATTGCAAACCCAAATCAATGTTTTTAATTCACCATTCCTCTTTTCCAAGGTCATTTTACATGTAACAGGAAATGTAAACATCCAACAGAAATAAATTGGCAACAAATGCAGCAGCGGCGTCGGCAGAACATCTCTCAGAAACATTTACGGTTTGTTTCCTCATTGACAGTGTACTGATTATTTCCACAATAAGCAGCAGCCCGTGGACTCTTAGATACAGCAAACCTGTGCCAAGAGGTGGCATGTGAAGATGAACTGCCAGGCAGGGGGTCGGTGAACGTTCCACGCTGTAAACCTGACTGGAGCGTTCTTTCGGGTCATTGCCGTGGTAGCTCCACACCCAGTGAGTAACACGGTCACACAGCAGCGACCAGCCCCTGGAGCCCAGGGAGAGGGAAGCTCTTCTTGTATTCCTAACTAGGAATATTCAAAGCAATGCCCATAAGCTGTGCTGACTGCATCTAATTGGTCTTAATTTATTCTGGTCTGGATTGCAGGGATTAATAGCTGTTAGCAGGAACAGAGGAATTTTCCTCTGTGTAGGTGGGGCTCGGAGCCTTGTTGATTCAAGTCTCACCGGCGAACAGTGTGTTGCTACAATTATTAGTAAATCTTATCCCTGGGGAAAGGAATCTGTAGCACTCCTTTTCTGTGTCATGAAGAACTCTTCTGGCAGAATTCTATTCTTCTTGCCAGTATGGGCTGGTGAGAAACTGTGTCTCCAGGGGCCCTGCCGCTGGGGTTACGCGCAGTAGCAGCTCTTGTCCGCGATGAGATAGCTCAGCGGGTCCTTCCCAGGCGTTTGCTGTGGCCGCTGGGAGACATCTCTCCCTGGCTTCTAGTTTTTGGGGGTGGGTGTGTCCAGTGTTAGAAAATGCCACGCAATGGTAAAGAACTGCATTACTCGTTGCTCTTTGTTCATATGTAAATACCAGGAAATAACAACCTAATAGAATCTTGTTGCATACTAAGAAAGCGTCACTTCCTCAGCCATCGCTGGTGCGACTGGCTCGGGGCGTCTGATTGTTGTCTGAACTTGGGAAATGATGTCTCGGTGATTGGAATGCCTTTGCTTCACTTGCCAGCTGCTGCATGGAGGTGCAGCAGTTCCAGTTTCATGCGGCAGCTTTAATTTCTCCTTCCTTAACAGCAAGTGAGCCGTGCAGCACACCTTTCGCAGCGCGCAGTTAAAGCGCCTCGGGCGCTGCTGGAGGAACAGGCAGAAACAGGTCATTTATTAGAAACTGTCGCTTATAAAACAGACAAATGCAGCTTGTTCAAGATTTGGGGAAATCTCTTCAGGCAAAAAGCCTACTTCCTAAGGATGGACTTTGCGTGGCCTTCCTTCTATTGTACTTTCCTTCCTGTAGCTGACAGATAGGGTTAGGTGCTGGTACCAGTCGTGTTGCTGAGAGCGAAGCCAGTGTACCACACACCCTGTCTGCAGGCAATGGCATTACTCCCCACCCTGCTAAAAGGGATCACACTGGCTGCTGCTGAACCTTCCCAACCTGATCTTGTGTTCATTTCGAACTCTCCCAGAGCCAGATGTGTGACTGATCTTTCCAAACTTTAGTAGCTTCAGTAGTCATGCATCCCCTCTAAAATTAAGTACTTGGATTCCTTCTAGAGCCAACAGAGGGGTATTTATTTCCTGGGAGTAATTAATCCCACCCTGGTTGAGGGTGGCAGGGTGGTTTCTTCTTCCTAGATGCAGCCACAGCAGGAAGTGTCCTCACAGCCCGCGCCTCTGCTCTCTGCAGACCTGACCTTGCGGCGGGGTCTGCCGAGGGGTCTTTTGGGGTTAGATTTTCGGTAAAATGGAATGCTATCAGTGGTCAGTTTTTATTAAAATTCCTTTTTGGGGTCTGTCTGAAAATTACAATGGTATTTAAATAAGACCAGTCCCTGCAGCCTAGTGCTGAATGTGGAATTCAGATGAGTAAGAAAAGCAGGATTGTCCATCACGTTTCCCTCGACTGTGCGTTTTAAAGAGCTCCTCAGGCTAAGGCTGGTGAAAGACCTCTCCTATGTGGCAGATGTGAAGAAGTTGCACACTAGTATAGATTTTAAGGCCAAAAGAGAACCCCAGATCAATGTCTCCCAGATTAGATTCAGCACATGTTTAGCTCAGAAGATAAACTATCAGCAGCCCCAGCCCAACATTGCTTTTGTATTATTCTCATTTAAGGAATATGAACACGAACAGCAGCATTAATGAAGCCTTGTTTCCGAAGTGTTGTGTACACGCCTCACCCCCTCCTCTGTGGGTCCTCTGCTGCGTGATGCTGTGGTCAGTTCCTCCGTGGGGAATAGGGGGATCTTCTCACTTTTATTTTCACAAATTATTTAAAGGTTTTGTAGTTTAGAACCCCCTTCCTTTCTGTTAAAGCTGATTCCAATTTGCCAGTGGGTTCCAGAGTTCCTAAGAGGCAGTAAACAGACCAATGTCTGCGTAGAGCACAAAGACCTGTGTTTTATTTTTGTAGGAAACTTGGCAACAGATTTAGAGTGAGGTGGGTGGTGAGGGGTAGGAGAAGTGAGAAATGACTGATTTCAAAGTGTGGCTGGCTCCAAAACGTACAGAAAGGTGCCTGTGTTGAACCTGCCTCGCCTGGTCTCTCCAGTCAGTCCCACAGAACTTCTGTGTGCCAGCTCCCGCTAGACAAGAGGTGGCTTGTGTTGTATGAAAGTACTCTCGCTTAAACCCGGGAAACACGCCTACTGCTGCTGCTCAGAATCTCTCAGCGCCGTGTTGCAGTTCAAATGTTGCTTATTTTACTTCTACATTCGTGTTGTTGTTTTTAGCTCTCACTTTTTACTGTGGGTTCTTGCAGCACATTTCTCTGCCAGGGTCGGCACCCCTGAGGGCGGTTTTCCCCATGAAGGGGAGTGTGCTGTAATTGAATCATTCTTCAGGTCTTTTTTGATAAGTGAAGCACGTTGAACTCTATAGGCCTCTGTGGTAGAGCTTTTTATCTCTCCTTCATATTACTCTGGCTCTTCACTCTGTAATTGCAAACAGTGTGGTCAAAAGCCACTTTATTGCTTACTTGTCAGACTGTCTCCATGGTGTGCTTCCTGGCTGGCACTGAGCCCGCAGGGAGCGCGCGATATCCTCTGCCCTGTCTGCTGTGCACAGGAAAACCGTGATCACGTGAGGATGGCAACTTCACCTCTTTGGATTTTGGGGTTTTTCCTTCTCTTTTTCTACTGTGGCTGTGAAGATGTTGGTTCAGTACAAGCTGTAAAGCCAGCTAATTCATCAAGTTGCATCTTTATAATATTTATATTCAGTTTTCTTTTTACATCTGGTGTGTTCCTTAGCCAGCACTTGCCGAGCCGTGCTGCTCCTTTGAGACCCTCCAGTACCCTGCTCACAGCCAGGCAGGGTCTGCACTCGTGGTCTATCACAACACCTTCCCGTTTTCCTCTCTCTGAAGATCAGTTTAATGTATTATTGCCGGCTGGTCCTTTCTGAGCTGTGTTTTGCTCAGGCAGTTAGCAATCCTGCTTGATTGAACTCCTTGCCTCGCACAGGGAAAGCATCAGGGCCGTTCTGTGACGTTCACTTGTCTAGCAAACGAGCGTCACAAATCGTAAGCAGAAAGAGCATGTGTGTGACTAGATTTTGGCCATTGCAAAATGCCCTCTGAAGCGGTAATTTATTTATTTTTCAATTGCAATAACAAACAAACGTGGTGAGATTTACAGTTTGTCACAGTTTTACCCAGAGTGGTCATCCTGTGGTGTTTTTCTCGGGTGAATACAGGCATTAGTTTTGCCTGCCCCTGACCCATGAGAGCGTCACCTCACCTCCTGCCGATCCCTCTCGCTCACAGAGCAGCCTGTTCCACGCACACACAGCGATCTGCTTCATCTTAGCCTCTGAGGGTGACCAGCAGGCTCGAGTTAACCATTTCACCTTCTGGCTGAACATGAATTATGCAGACTGTACTCGTGTCTTTTTTTTTTTTAGAGACATTTTAACCTGAGGCATTTGGTGATTAAGGGCTGGCAGGTCATTTTTTCCCCGTGCTTGCTGCAGAGCAAAGTTAAACTTGGCTGGTCTCAACTGTGCCTTTAGCTGGGTGATGAGTTATTGGGGCTTAAGACGACGCTACTGACAAAATGGATGGGTTGAAAATCAGACTCTTTTGTTGTTACAAGACAGGCGGGCTAGAACGAAGTGGCAGTGGTTCAAGTGCGTGCTAGACGGGCCATATGTTCCTCCCAGCGCAGCGAAGTGGAGCTGTATATCGGTATTGTGAAGCATAAGGACAACAGCTCCAGCTCCCAGAGCTGCTGGCAGGAGTCCTACCTAGAAAAAACCTACTCCTCCTTTATCCTTTAAAAGTCATTTAGGAGTGGAGCCAGGGTCTGTTCCTGCCTGCCTCATGCTACTAGAGCAAGATGTACTAGGAAAACAGGCCTGATGTAGAGGAGTGGCCATCATTAATAGTTCACAACCAAGTTCTGAAATGCTTGGCTAAAATTGCCACAAAACTATCCCTTCTGAAATAGAGGGCTGCAGAGCATCTCTCGGGGTGTTGAGCCTTACCCTCTTCTCCCAAGAATTAAATGGATTCTGATTGGTTCATCAAATTCCCCTTTGACAGTTGTCATTTTCCCACCCAGCTGAAAAGCTGCTCCAGAATCTGCTTTTTTCCTACCTTCAAGTAATTTTCTAGTTCTCACCATAAATTGTAGACTTACTTTTCAATATTTTTCGTGTCTGTTTGGATTTACTCTGAGAATTTTCTCTCCCTTTCTCCTGGTCTGGAAGAAGCACTGGTGATCTTTTGCCTAGTTAAAAATAAATAGTGTTCCAGAAATGAAAAATAAGCAGGGCTAATAATAATCCTAAATAAGCAAGCTGTTCTCTTGGAGGAGACCAAAAAAAAAAAAAGAAAGAAAATCTAACTTTTTCTAGCTGTTTGCTTTATTTTGGTAACATGATTTGCAGTAATGCTTCCAGCACAGAGACTCATAGAGAGTTACAACTCTCCTGTTCTGTAATTTGTTGCTGTTTTAGGCAATCTAGGCACTGATACTAATGGCAGAATGGGGAAAGTGGGACAAATTTTTCTTATGTGTACACTAGCACTTGCATTAATCTCTGGTTTATGTGTGCCTGGAAGGACTCGCAGCCCTCCCCTCCAAGTATGGCCTCCATGTGTCTGGGATTTGTTATGTTCCAGTCGATGCAGCATAAATCCTTATTAGATAGCTTGTAATGATTCTTACTGCTCAGCTAGGACCTGATGACTGTAGCTGTTTGCTAGGAGAATTTGAACCAGGCTTCTGCTGAAACGTGTAATGTAGCAACCTTTGGATTTCTGATGCCTCTTACTGAATAAGAAGTTTTATTAATTCTGCCCCTTCATGTTGACTTTATTGCATCTCCCTGAAAATGTTGCCAAATTAAGATATTGCAGAGAAATATACCAGAAGAGAGGGGAAAAACCTGGCAAGAGAAAGAAGTTTTCTGTGTGTGTGTGATCTGAAATGGAGCCGAGATCTGGAGAAGCAAAGTAGCACCAGCAAAACCGCTGCAGTCAACACTGCTGGGAAGAGCTGTGGCGGAACAGCTGGTTCTGGGAGGCAGATGCAGAAATCTTGAGGCTCTGTTGCTCTGCAGCACATCTGGGACACTTAAACCCATTTTTAATGCCATGAATGCGAAAGGATGGAAAGCGAGGCTCAGCAGTTAGCGTCAGTGTAAGGCAGTGAATGCTCCTCGGGCCGGGTGCAGCGGTGTGGTGAGTGTTCTCCGATACCACCCGGTGAAAGCTGGAAAGAAAAGTGAACTTTTTTCAGACGGAACAAGTTCGTCAGCAGATCATCTGCTGCATGCCCAAATATTGCATAGGAAAGCAGACGAGCTAATAACAGGGTCAGTCGTAGTAAGGTTACAAGCTCCTCACTGATTCAGAACTGTCATCTCTGCTATGTTTTAAAAAGAACCTTCTCTAGAATTTCTGCTGTTCATCTCTTAAGCAGATAACTTTCTTAGGGATGAGTTTGGATTTTACCCTTCAAGTTTTCTGTTTGCTGTTACAGTGTCTTCTGTGAGAGGCGATGGAAAGTGATTTTGAAGTTGTTTGGTGTGGAGCATCCAGTCTGGTTTGTCACCTGCTGCATCGCTGAGCAGCTGAGCGCCACTCAGCTGTTGTACACGCTGCTCTCAGGAGACAAGCGAGCAAACTTCCAGAGAGTGAGGGAGATCTTTGCACTTCAAAATGGCAAATTCTGAGCTTATTAGATGGGCTTCCTAGAATATGTTACAACTTCACACACTTACTGAGAAAAGGGCTTTAGCATATGAAAACTCCAGGCTTCCACCTGAGTCGTAGCAGCGGGTCAGTGTGGTCGTCGTGGACATTGTAGCTTTGATAGCCACGATGTGATTTGGCCTGCATCACAAATAGGGCTTTAATTCACAGGTTACTCATAAACACCTGAATCTCTCTAAATGTACACGGTTGAATGTGAGAAATGAATATTCTGTTCTGGGCCAGTTTGGTTTGGCATCTGGGAGGATGCAAGTCCTCAGCTGGTTGCTGAGCGTCATTTCACGCTCTTCAGGTGGTCTAACCCAGCGTTTCCTCCTTTGACTCATGCTTGTCCCACTGGTTCTTGGTACATCAATGGGTTTTTTTCTTTCGTTCTGGAAGTTCAGCAGTTTTTCAAGTAAGGAAAAAATGTTTCATCATCTTTGTCAGGAAAACAAAAAAAAAACCCCAAAACCAAACCACCAGAAAAACCTCAAAAACTTTGTAGCATTTTTGTACTGATATTTGACCTCGTCAGGAGGCATTTGGAAATATTTGACAGAACCCAAGGGTCTCATTAGGGAAAGCAGTCTTAAGTACCATCTGAATTTTTAGTTTCTGGGTTTAGCTGGACTTGAAGCCTGTTGGCATAAACCCGAAATTAAGCATAAGCTTGAGTTTTTTACTGGACTGCTCTCTTTAGGTAGCTGGTGTCTCTTTTGGAGCCAGGAAGAAACAGGCTCTCAGAGGATTGAGTTAACAGTCTCTTAAAAATCCGTTTCTTTTGCAGCTACTGTTACTGGTCCCAGTAAACCAGGTTGTCTCCGCGTGTCGTTAGCTTTGCCCATGCACGCGTACATTAATAGCGTGGCAGTGCCCGTTGAGCCGACAGTCTCTCGGTGCTCCATTGTGTTTGCACATGCATGCATAAGAATGTTGCATTTTAATCTAGAAAGGCTCTTGTTCTGTGGCCTGTGATGATGTTTGTGGAAGCAAGCAACCTTTCTGGAGCCTCCTGTCTCATGCTGCTGGTGACCTCATCTCGCCGTTTCTCTGCACTGGGCAAAGTGGTTTGGCTTTCCAGACCCAGTACTCCTGTTTCACATGATGGGATTTCTGCATTAAAAATAAATCTGCCCTCTTTCCTGGACTTTTCTACTTTCCTTGTTTAAAAAAAAACCCCAAACCTGCTGCTCCCTTTATGATGTGTCTTATATTAAACCCATCATTTTAATGCTGTGGACAGAAGTGTTCAAGGGGGACAAAGCTCTGTGCAGCAAACAGGGTTTCCTAGATAGGTATCGATGTGACACTCAGAGCCACAAAGACATTAAATTGTTTTAATATGTTAACTGCATTTCCAGTCACCTTTTCTGTGGAGGGAACAAGCCCACGTTCTTACGGTGTTTAATCACATGCTCAAATGATTAAGTCGTCTATCATAGTGTATAATGCAGTGGAGACATGATTAAAAATCCCCTTGGGACTCTCACTGTGGATTTCTGCATAGGAAAGGAGACAGGTGGTACTTAGCAGCATGAGCCAGTAGAAATTAAAGCTACATAATCCATACATGCCTGCACAGACCTCAGAGAGCTGCGTGGTGGAGAACGTAGGTGGGGGAGGTAACCAGCAGTGTAAGGTGATGCTGAATAAGAAGTTTCCAGCTTCCCCAGGGGTGAACATGCTTTGACTGTGAACTCAGTGCTCTCTTCCTGCTGTTCTGGTCTGGAGATGGCTGTGGAGCAGTGGGGACCTTCCTGGTTTGTGTGAAGTGTTATCAGTGGAGGGTTAGATAAGCACTGCCTCATTCCGGTCAATTTTACTCGAATTCCAGTTGAAATAGTCACGAGAGAGGAAAGCATTCTACTGAACTGCTCGACCTGGAGTTTCTATTCCTAGACATCCTTGCAGACCAGCATTGCCACTCTCCCCCAGCTTTCCCCAGTATCCCCCTTCCCCATGAGGGGTTTTTGTTCCTGCCCCGGGGCAGCTGGTTACGCTGACTCCTCTGCAGGAGCGTGTGCTGATGCTTTCTGAAGTCAGCGGACATCTGCTTATTTAATCAAGTAATTATCAAAGCAAGGCCTCAGCTTGGGCAATCGCAGCGCTTCCTCCAGCCAGTGGGGAAACATTAACTTCTGATCTGGCACTTTTTGGGTGCCATCTGCCCAGCCAGGCTGTCAGCAAGTGCAGCCCAGTAACCCAGCCAGTATTGTTTGGGGATATAGGATGGATAAACACCAGCACAACATGGGGGTTGCTTCTCCATCCTCAGTTACTGCTCTAAAGCAGCCTGTCAGGAGGCTTCCAGCTGACATAGAAAAATCTTAGAAACCAAAGTAAATGCCCCAGGGAGTGGTGCCTCTCCACGTTTCCTCTCATCAGCCCCAGCATTTTCATGAAGACACTGCTCCTGGAGAGGAGCAACCAGGTAAACCCTGACCTCTGCTGAGGGCGGCCAAAAGAAGTTGCGCGTGGTGCCCTGGGCAGGCACAAACTGACAGATAATACTTGACTGGGCAGACCTGGAGGGATGCTGTACACCTGAGAGCCACCATCACCATTCATCAGTTCCCGCTGTCTGAAGCAGAATCCTTGAAACCAGTTGGGTTTGAAAGTGCTGGGAAAATTAGATTTTATCTGCCTGTAGAGAGAGGGAGAGGGAAGATCAATGCTTTTGATTATTTCTCTGCTTTTAGCTCCACAATTGTGTGTCATGCATTATTCATGGCATCTGTGGATGGTGCTGCTGACATTTGTCATTGCTGGTTTCAGTATATGCAAATGTTCCAGCCCCTTTTGTAGACACTACGTGAGATTTTTTTTTTTTTTTTCCATTATCTGAAAGAGTGAATGTGTAATTAACAGTGTACCAGTGAAACCAGCACTCACTTGTCCTATCATAACAGGAATCTGTTCTTCTCTAATGGCATTTTCAGTTCATCACACACCTCGTATCTCCTCGGGATATGAGTAACAACCTTGCCTTTCTTGAGGCAGATTCAAATGGCTTTTTTCTTTTTCTCGTTATCGTAAAAGGCGTCTGAACACCGTTGTACCTGGTAATTTAAGCTCCCCCCGTTCGGATGTTGCTGGCCTCTGCTGGTACATAACCCTCTGCAACAGCAGACTTTCATTAGCCTTAAGTATGAGAATTAAGCTCAGAATGTGGTTATCCTGATACATCTCTGGAACACGTCCACGGAGAGCCAGCGCCTGCCTGCAGATAGATGTTGGGCTGTACCTGCAGTGCTGGAGAGAGCACGCCTGGGAAATGAGTCAAGGCAACTGGTGCCCTGTGAGTAAGGCCCCTACCTAGATTTATGTGTAGATACAAGAGGAGTTTGGCTCCAGAGTACCAAACGATACTCAGGGGATAGTGCTTTCATGGCATGTATTTTAAGAAAAATCTGCTGTTGGAGCAGGAGCAATTTAACTCTTATTATGCTCAGTTCAGTATGGCTCACTGAAATATTCCCTGCTGGAATATTGTTCAGAGGCATATTACCCTTATGTAGAAGGATATCCTATCCATTATGTAGAAAGCTCTTCGTTTGTGTAAAGTTTCTTAGTTTATAACCTCCTGGACTAAAGTAATTCTTATAAACAAATCCTTTCTCTATTTGAGAGTTCACCCAGCCTTCCACAGAAGCAAAAACCACTGCCCTTTTCCCTGCCACCTTTTCTTTAGGTCTGTGTTCATACTCCCAACCCAGGGCTTGGATAAACAGGTTCTATTTGCAGCTCTTTGCAGGAACAGTGGGGGAAGGAGGAAAAGAATGATTTATACAAATTGTCCTTACTTCAGCTTGGAGGAAAAAACACCACAGGGCCGTGCCTGAGAATTTTTCTGGAGCCTCTGAGGGCCTGAGTGGGGAGGTGTGGACTGAGGCAGCCCGCGAGGAGTATGGACAGGCTTCAGAGGAGTCTTTCCGCCCCTTGGCCTCGTGATTCTGCAAGCTCAGCACTAAAGGAAGCAAAGGCAGGGAAATTTAAATGTATGCTTTTTAAAACATGCAGCACGTACTGTCTTCCAGCCTGCCCTGGCTGTACCAGAAGGCAAAGCTTCCCTGGAATATTTGCAGAAGTTATTAAAAACTTTTTTTTTTTTTTTTTCTTTCTCTCTCAGTTGGAATTTTAATTTTGGTCAAAAAGGGATTTTTCACTAAAACCAAAAATACTTCCTTCAAAAGTCTTTACAGCAGAAAATCTTCTTGTTGAATTAAACCCAAACCATTTTACTTCAGAAGCGCCTTCCTCGCCGTGTTTAAAGACTTAATGGAAGATAATTTGGGGGTTTTTGCTCTGATTTTTTTTCACCAGCTAAACTTATAAAATGTACTAGACTCTTAGGAATATTCTATTGCTAGTAAAATACCTTAGCAAATGAAGCCTTCCCTCGTCTGTGATCTCATCTCATTACCTCTGCACACCCGTAAGCTCAGCAGGACCCCAAAGCCATTCTCTGTAGTGAGAGCAGACTGAACCCTGCTGTAGCTCCTGCAGCTCGCTGGCTGAATTCGCCCTCTGAAATCTCCGAGGCAATTTAGCAAACCTCGTTTGCAGGAGGGATTGGGTGAGAAATTGTTGCCGTTCTGTGTCAGCTCATCCAGTTTTCCAGGTGAGAGGGGACTGTGCTGACCCCGCTGTTGTGCGGCAGGATTCCCAGCGCGCCGTGCAGATCAGGCGCCTGAAGGTCCCGCACGCGCTGCTGCAGCCTGCGGTTCCTGCCGTCGGAAACCAGGACTTCTCAAAAAAGGCACGATTGTTATTGCTCCTTATACTTACGCCTTGAAAGAGCTGCCATTATGTAGCAAATTACAGCGTGTATATGTGGGTTTGGGACCTCGAACAAAAATAGAGAGTTTTCTTAATCCTCGTTGTCAGAGGCTAAGATTAAGTGTAGATGATCCACTAAAAGAAAAATTGGAAGAGAGTCTGGATTTGATCCTAGCCTGCCAGAAGTGCTGAAGTAGAGATGAAGCTATTCACCCTTAAAGTGGAGCCAGCGATTCTCCTGGAAAGCACTACGGCTAACGGTGAATTCTGTAGAAACCCTTCAGGTATGAAAATACAGTACGCGCGACATCCAGAGAGAGGTAAATGAAGCCAAGCAGGACTCCTAGACATTTCTGGCACTGTTGCACGGAGAAGTCTTTGCTGCGTGGTGAATAAAAAGTATTTAACCCCTGCCAAAAGCAGTTTGCAAGTACCATATGTTGCAGAGTAGGCGATGGCTTTACAGCGTGGCAGAGGGACAAGCGGTGACATTCCACCCGCCGTGATCTGCAGGGCTTGGGTGGAGCATCTGGGACTCCTGGAGCAGCTTTTGCATCGTAGCCTGATGCCATTGCTGGGAACAAGCTCCTGCCAGGCGTGGGGCCCAGGTTTGCAAGGTGCAGGGCCGTGATTAGACCGCGTGAGTTCAGAGGTCAGGTTGCTGTCAGTAGTGGTAGAAGCCTGGGACTGCTGTTGTGTAATGTGCGTTTTGTAAGATAAACTCCAAGAAAAACACGGCATATGCACCGATTCGTTTTGCCTGACTTGTGATACTTCTTCCCTTCAGCGCAGCGCTTCAGAAGGCAGCCGTGAGCTAGACAACTACTCCAGGAGAAAAATGAGAGCGATGGATAGGAGGCAAGATTTTCCTTAGTGTAGAAATTTGAAATCCAGCCCTGTTTAGGTGTCTCTGAGCTGTTGCAGACATGAAGGAAGCTTCATACGATTGGTTCTAGCACAGGGTGGGTTTTGCCATGTCTGACAAGAGTGGAAATGGATCTCCAAAAATTTAGTGTCTGCCTCAGGATTCTAATCTGTGCTTGACATCAAGGAAGAGGTTTGACAGATAAATGAGGCTTCAAAGGTGACAAGTGTGTTGAAAGGCCACACACTGAGTGTGTATCCACACAACGTCCAAGTGTGTTGGGGCCATTTCTACATTGCTTTTAGCAGGCAGCAGGTTTGCCCAGGGGCTGAGCTATAGAAAAAACGAGGTTATTGTAGTCATTTGAAATTTTAATGCTGAGGACAAAAGGTAAATCCAGAGGTGCTCCCGTTGTCTCTTTCTACCAAACATGAAATAGTACTCGGGGAATCCCACTCAGGCACAGGATTCAACCCCGGAGCAGTTTCCCGTGACCTTTTGTTTTAGATGGTGACTTTTACCCATGTTTTGGTTAAAAATCCTTAACAGCTTAAGTTACCTGTTTCCTTCAGGAAACTTTATGGCTTTGTGAAACTATCTTAAAGGCTTGACAACTCTTAAAGCCCCTGTTCCTTTTCCTCTGCGAGGTTCAGTGAATTTTAACAATACAGAATACTAGAAGAGGTCACTGCAGACTTCACATATATCAAATATTCAGCATCTTTCCTGGAAGGAACTGGCTAGAGCATCCTTTGAGTTAGACTAGCTAAATAATGAGGGCGTTGCTCCCTGGTTTTGTGAGTCAATAGAATAATGTGTCAAAAGATAAATATGCTCTCTCTAAAAAAAACCCCTATTCCTTGTGCTCCAGCACAGTGTGTGCTGTAACAGCTCCAGTGTGTCTGCAGCCCCTTCCCTCTGAGGGCCACTCTGGCATCTCTCGAGGAAAAGCATCATGGATGCTTTTGGTGCTCCACAAACCTCAAACCGAGAGTTGCTGCTGTAGCTGATGGTATATTTCTTGTGTTTAGCCATCATAGGTGATGATTTCAGAGGTCATCGGGACAGACAACAAAAAAATGACAGAACAAAAAAGACAGGATGTATTTTGCAATATTTCTGTGTATCCAAATTTGGGGTCTGCACTGAGATGAAGATCTTTTTCCTTCCCTTCCCTTCCCTTCTTTCTTTCTTTCCTTTCTTTTTTTTTTTTTTTTTTTTTTTTTTTTTTTTTTTTTTATAGTTTTCTTTCACTTTTTTTTCTTTTTTTGCTTGGTGTGCC
>JANIJG010004874.1:0-20447 GCA_024611175.1 Megaceryle torquata | reverse complement strand
GGGGGGGGAGGAATTGCTAAATGCTTCAAAAATAAAAAATCTAAATAAAATTAAAAAAAAATCCACTGAATGCACTATGAATTTCTAAAGCTTATGAAGGACACTGAGGTGCTGGAGCATGTCCAAAGGGCAACAAAGCTGGGGAAGGGTCTAGAGAAAAAGACAAGGAGCAGCTGAGAGAACTGCGGTCATTTAGCCTGGAGAAAAGGAGGCTCAGGAGAAACCTCACTGTCTTACAACTACCCAAAAGGAGGCTGTAGAGAGGTGAGGGTTGGTTTCTTCTACCAAGTAGAAAGCAATAGAACAGGAGGAAATGGCCTCAAGTTGTACCGGGGGGTTAGATTGGATACTAGGAAATGTTTCTCCATTAAAAGGATTGTTGAGCACTGAAACAGGCTGCCTAGGGAAGTGGTGGAGTCACCATTCCTGGAGGTATTTAAAAGACATGTAGATGTGGTGCTTTGGGACATGGATTGGTGGTGGTCTGGCAGTGCTGGGTTAATGGGTTAACTTGGTGATCTCAAAGGTCTCTTCCAACCAGGATGGTTCTATGATTCTATGTGAGGGCAAAAATTGGTCTACTATTTTTTTTTTCATTAGAACTTTTTCAACTTAATACAGAAACATTCACATTTTTATAGCAATCCTTATAATTTTATCCCTCAGTAGTAAAAGGACCACATTCAAGTATTCAGATGGTTCACCAACAATACAATGATTCAGGCTGTACAGTTATTATTAATGGTTCCAGTTCTCTGAATTTAAACATGCTAAAATGACTTACAAGCCTTCAAGAATATCTAACAAGTAATAATTCAACAGGGTGAATAGAAGGCTCCAAGGAAACCACTACAGTCTTTATTTTATAGGAATAACATAGCTATTTGAAGTAACAAAACAGCCTGATGGTTTCATTAATTTCAACAGTTCATTAGCTTCTCCATAGGCACAAAAAAAAAAAAAATCCATTAGCATTAAGAATGTAAAGAGCATTCTTAAGGGTGAGAGATATCTGCAGCCACACTGTTAGCAAACAACTGAAACTTCTAGTTAGGGCTTTCTCAATTTTTCCCATTTGTGCCTCAAATATGCATATACACTAACAGTAATTATTTCAGCAACATACAGTGTCTCCTGTGTGCCTGATATAACAACACACCCATCTCATTCTTAGTCAATGCTTATTCGTTTCCTCTCAGTTTGCATAGTTGAATGAAGTGTTAGTGCCAAGCAAAATAAGAATTGTTCCAAGCCTCCAGATAAATATGTTGCCTTAAGCACAAAGTAAAGGAGAATCTTTAACAAGGTATTTTCAGAGATACATCATCTCCAGTGTATTATTGCCCATCAAACTACTCTGTTTCTTAAATCTGCTCATTTACCATTTAGGCAGGCATCACATATTTCCTTGTTCATTTTCTTTATTCATCATACAGATATTGAGCTTTAAGAGGCCAAACTGATTCTGAGCTTGTTATGCTTCTCTAGAACAGCACTCAGTTTTCCAAGTGTGGAAAATCATAGGCTGACAATGAGTTAACAAAGAATTAGAACAGTAAATCCAATATCCAAATAAAAGATGGGAATATAATCAAAGTTACAGCATATATTGCTTCTTGGGTTACCAACATATATAAAACGTCTTTAGAGCAAATAACTCAAGAATTTGATATGTTCATACACAGCATATTAGTGATTATGTGCAATGTTCCTTTAAAATCTAACCTACTACTGATATCCTATAGACAGAGTCAATGCAAATGATTTACAAGTAACATTTTTTTGAAGTTAGTTTTCAAATACCGACTGAAGCCAGTCTCCATTAACATTTCCTTGTAGACAAGTTTTAAACAAATAAAGCTAGTAATATCAGCAAACTCCAACACCAAGATATCTTAGCAATGTCTGAAAAGAATATGTACTTCCCATTCTTATTAAGACCAGCAAATCATGAATTGTGCCAAAAAAACTTTTGTATAGCACTTTCCATTTGCATCAAATGTTACTGCTGAAAAATCTTCCTACATATGCAAGGTATCTATATCTGATTTTATGCCTTTAGGTCAAACATAATGGGTAGTGTAAAAATATACCTGACCCTAAACTTCATACATACAAATTAATTAAATGAGGTAAAACCACTAAACATTGCCAAATCTTAATGAGCCTGATAGCACCTCATTTAAGTAAAATAATTGTAGCCAGGTCTGTCTAGATCCATTCCACTTCTTTAAGCACCTAACCAAAATGATTAACCTCAAAACGTGGTGATCCTAAACTGTGTATATCAACTCATCTAAATCCCTCAGGATAACAACTTCAGGGAGCTCTAATACTAACTTTGGTGCTGCAGTTACCTGCCTAGCGCTTAACTGATCTCCCACCTGTATCAGTAAAAGACTCAGGGCACATCTTTATATCGACTCAAGGTGTTGGCTGGCATCCCTGCTTTGTGGTTAGCCCCCTTGAAAGGAACTGTGGAATGGCAAACACAGCAGCTATGTGCCTGTGTTAGTTGCACAGCTGTACCACTTCTTCCTTTAGCAGCTCAGATACTGAATGCATATTGTCAGGGGTAATCAGTAGCCTTTCTGAATAACCTTATGTATTCATCAGCTAATTTAACAGTTCCCTGACAGTCTCTTAGCAAGTGCTGGACAACTCTTTGCCACCAGCCTTAATATATAGCCAGGATAGATTTGAAAACTAAAGGAAATTTTCTTCTATGCTCCATTTTGAGGGTTTCTATTTGTTTGGCAGACCTTCTGTATGGTTAAGAAAAATTCAGATGAAATCAATGCCAAGTCAAATTTTATTTTACCTAGAGCCACAAACTAAATTTTTTTTTCTATTGTTAATAGTACTGCAGATCCAAAAATACATTGTTGTGTGTAAGGCTCTTTTCTGATGAAACTATTTCTCATGAAACAGTATTAAAAGTCTTGGGAAAAAAAAATGAAGAAAATGTCTGAAATATATGCAATATAATGCAATAAATGAGTACAAAGTGCTATTTTTAGTCTACAATAAAAATACAGGATAATGGAAAAACTGGTGTTCTGAAGAAAAAAAAATATGGGGTCATTCTTGAACTTCAGCTGGAAGCAAAACTAAAACTTTCCTGCTGTGAGAAGTAAATTTAAAAAAATCACCAGCACTAATATACATGCTGATACATGTCATGTACAAGGAGAGGTGTTGGACAAATGCGTTAAAGAAATCTTACAAGCTCTGGCAATTCATCACATAGGCTATAATGCTGTAATTTATTTACAGCATCTCATTCAACAAAGATGAGAATAACCATAGAAAGCCCAGAGGACATCATCAGGTTACCTGAAATCGAGAAAATATGACCTCTGCTTGAAAGAGTAAGGTTTCTTTACTGTATAGGAGGAAAAAAAAAAAAAAAGATTCACATGGTGATGGGGGATTATAAGAAAACACAGAAATTAATGTTACTAGCAGCAGCTACAGAACTTGTGTGTTTTGGGGTTTTTTTTGTTGGTTGGGTTTTTTTAGCCAGTGGCATATCAAGCAGGCTACTGTAGTGCTTGGAACAAATGGAAAAACGGGATTCATTTTTTCATACAATTAGAACCACAGCTGTATTTTGAAACATGTAAAAGGCAGCTACTATTCTGTTCAATAATTTCACATTGATTGTAGTACCACTTTCAGACACCTTTCTTTCCTGATACTTAAAAAAACCTACCAAAAAAAGTACAAAACAAAACATTTGAGAAACATGAAGTGTTAAATTGACAATTGATGCTTTTTCAGGCCAATAACCATGTGCTGGTGGTATGGTTTCGGTTTGGGTTTGGTTTTTTTTTTTACTTTATCTTGCATAAAATTCAATCTTACTCAGTTTTCCTAAGTGCCCAAAAAGCAATATCCTGATAAGAACATTGTTGAAAACAGAAACTGAATGAATCAGCTATAAATCCTAGCCCTGTGCTCATCTAGCAAATACGTGGCATTACAGAATAATTGTCTTCACTTTGTAGTTACACCAAGAGCAATATTTTACAGATAAAGGCAAAAATACAGGGTGAAAATCTACCTTTATTTTTCAGGATTACTTGGACAAGAGCTCAAACCATGCTCTACAAGATTAACAATTTTTCTACCAATTTTGTACATTTACTATCAAGCAATTTCAAATCAAATCAGGCTGAAAGCCTGTACCTGGGTTATCAGTTCAAAACTGATGGGATTTTTGTTAGAGAAGTTTTTCAATTACTTGTCTTCACAAATATATAAGAAAAATCTTCTCCATTTTGGGAGCAGATTCAGATGCACATTGCCAACTACAGTACCAAGAGGTTGGTTCTGGTTTGGGTTTTATGTATTTTATTTTGAAAAGCTTTAAAAAAATCATTTAAATATGAACATTAGCAATTTAGTATTGAATACTTCCCAGCTAAATATTTGATTAAGAACTCAAAAAAAATAACGCGCTGAAACCTTGTGACTACATAATGAACCTTGACTGAAGCAATGATTTCCACTTGTACCTATTTTATTATATTGGTTTGAATTAAAATAGGTTGAACAAAATGTATTTTTGTATTTAATCTGCTGTAGCTATTCATAAAGCAGACAACCCAGTAAAACAAAGACAAAATTGGATTCTGACTCATTCATTCCTCCTTAAAGTTCATAAGGCAACAGTGTTGTGGTGGCTGTGGAGACAGTGACCTGCTCTGAAGGGTGGGCTGCATGGAGGTGATACACAAGAGTGCCTGCAGGTTTCCTGCCCTGCAGCAGCCACAGCAGCAAAGAATCATTTCCATTACATTTTCTAACTGAGCAGGTTATCTGACTCTTCTCAGTCTCTCCAACAGCATGTGCTGATCTGTATCAATTGCTGTGAGAAGTGACATTGTGTTGCAGATTGGCACTGCATTGAGGCTACCTAGCCATGACTCTCCACAGACTTTATATACACTGAGTTTATTCTGAAACTATACCCTTCAGAGCAATTAGCAGTTTCTAGAATCCAAATAGATGTACAAGCTTCTGCAACTTTGGGGTTACTGTTTTAAGGTTGCCTCACCACACCACTTATGTTCTTAGACCACCTTTATATGACAGCGGGTATTTTCCTGGCGAATAAATGATGATTCTGTATTATGTATAAGAATTACAAAGAGCACTTTTGAATGCTAAAACATTCAAGAGAAAGATGTTTGCAGATATTATGCAAGGAAAACAAATGTCTTGGGTCTTCCTTTAGATGATCTGGATATTCTGTGAAATACTGCTGAGAACCCATCATTATGAAACTTCAGGTTAACATATGCTTCTCTCTGCTTATGCATAGCAAAGTCTCTGAAGACATTTTCACACCTACCTTCTATTGCTTGCAATTGAAGGTTAGATTTTAAAATCCTCCTGAAGATTTTGTTCCCTCTGCCAGCACATTTCATCCGTAAACCTTAAAGTCTTTCTGCCTTTGAAATGATGTGAAATTACAAGAGTTTTACTCAACAGGTCTCTTCACCTTGAGACCATAAATACCGTATCTTCAATATTTCTTCAGGAAACATCACCTCTGTCACTGATTTCAGTACACTGTCAACTGTCTGCTGATTCCACTTGTTAAAATATTTTGGCAAAGACATTAACAATGTTTATTATTTAGAGGAGATAGCACTCTGAAAACAGATTTCAGTGAATATTGCTACAATACCTCTAGTCATTCTCTTGAATTTAGGCAATACAGAAAAAAAGATTGTATACAATAATAAGCATTTCATTAGGTCTTCAGTGCATTTTGCCTGCTTCTTTAATCAATAAATTATGAAGACATGGGCCCAATCTATTCAATTTATTTAAACTTGAGATCATTTTGATTTAAAGAGATTTTGTTTTCTACAGTTATCCATCATTCTCCAGTTTATACGCAGTCTGTATTCTACCTTCTTATTGAAGTGCTATCTTGTTCCTCTGTGTTAGAAATAATTAATGCTAAAAATAACGTTATGGCAACACACACATACTTGACACTAATGGATTTGTTTTCATTGTTTTTGTATATACCTCTACATGATCTGACAGCTTATGTCTGAATTCTGTAGAAGAATGAATCAGTTCTATTAGCTAGGACACAACTCATTTCTAACGAGGCATTTAATCAAAATATATTTGATATTATAGCTAAGGAGAGTAATACTGAATACAATGTAAGCACAGGGGCAAACAACAGGACAGAAAATACCCTTGCTTTTCATTCTGAAATTTTATGAAGCAACTGTTGCAAACCATTAAAAGATGTAACATGTAAAACTTGCCATCCTGACCATAGGACTTTAAAATAGCATTTAGATAAACCATAAATTAAAAGACACCACAAATAAATTGAAGTACCTACTAGGATGTATTGCAGAGTCAGACAATTTTGAACCTAAAGATTAAAAGTCATAGTAAGAATTTCAAAACTGCAGAAGCAACATGGATTGATTAAAAGATGTTAGAGCTGTGTTTGTTCTCTTACTTTGTGAGTGTTAGTGTTATACTGGCACTAAGTTCTTATTTATCTCCAAGGACCAAGAGTTTCCCATGATAAAGATTGTCTAATTATAAGATAACAATGCTTTCCGTTTGCAATGAAGTGACCTTACAGCAAACCAAAAGGCCAGTAGCAGCAATGCGTGCAGACCAGCAAGCAGGAGGCAGTTGGCAGAAGCTGGATCCAGGATGAATTGCCTTAGAGTTGTCAGCTGTGCTGCTACTAACAGTTTCCCTTGCAGACAGGCTAAGAACTGGCAGATAACTAGTTGAGGAGGGAATGATGCTATAGTCTACCTTACCTTGATTTTAATACTGTTCAAGCTGAAAGGAGGAAAGTATAAAGGAAATGCAAAACTTCCACTGCAGTCTAGAGGATCTCTAAGTTCATCCTTACTGCACAAATGGTGAAAACAAAGGAGCAGATTATTCTGTTCATTTTACAAAGGTAGGTCTCGGTCAAGAAACTGAGAATAAGAAGGATGATAAACTCCTGCACTAAGTAAACACCATAGCTACACATATGCTAAAAGAAATAATAGACTTTAAAACATCGGCAGAGCCTCTTGAGTCTTTTAGGTTCCTCGCAGCATAATAGCTAGATATATAAGCAGGTGTAAAAAATCAGATTCTGTATGTTCTTCAGATACTGACTGCTTGCAACTACCTTTAACTTCAGCAAAATTTGACAGCTATCAATACTTCTCAATGGAATGTAGTAACATGACATTAAAATGCGACTTTAAATCCTCTACAGTTTACCCCCAAACTTCTTTATTTAGGGTCCTTTATACCACAATTCATATAGCTAATCAAATAATACTAGTGAGTTCTACTTATTAAATGGTAGAAGAATATAATGAAATAAGATGATGCATTATGCTTTGCTATAGTACACATCAAGGAAAAATTGATTTGGTTCTAAGGTATATTTTGTGAGTATTGTACTGTAGCTGTACAGAATGCTTCCTTGGAGACTCTGATCAGTCTCATTCCAGGCAAAGGAAGATGAGAGTAGATCTCACCTCCTAAAACACTCAACATTTTGTAAATTGTGCACTTTTTTCTTTCTCCGAATTGCCCTGCACAAGTGAAGGGAATGAAGTTAAATAGAAATATCAATTTTTCTAGTCATACTTTTAGCAACTATACTGTTATGTGTTTCTGGAGCATTACAAAGAAAGGAAGGGACAAATCAAGAGCGAGCAAAGAGACCACTTCTGGCCTTAAGCATTTAAAAGATAAGTCTGAAATATTGGCTTCATTACATTCAATGGCCCAATTTTCAGGGGAGACACAGAATACACCTGAGACTGTAATTGCTTTCTAGATAGTTAATTGTCCATGAATACCGCAGACATTGAAATGAATGGAAAGGCAGGTGCCACTTGACATGAAAAACAGCTCTCTAATGCTGATAAAAACACTTGTTTAGAAGCAAATTAAAAAGTTGACAAAACACTTTCACACAATGTCAGCAGAAATGTAAATAACTGGTTTCTAAGGAGACAATCAGCAGTCTTCACAATGATAAAGAAATTAGAACATTCTAACCATGCTAAAGAAAGCATCATGCTGGCAAACATAGACACCACTTGGTATGATAATTCCACAATATGTTTTTAGCTACAATATTTTAAAAATATTGAAATAGGGATTGCAAATACAACCAGATGTCCTCTCTGTTGTGGCTTCTCCTTTCCCCCCTTCTCTTGCTGGAACAGAGAATCACCCAGCAATGCAGGTGCTATATCCAATAGCCCATCCAAAATTAATAACACTATAATCATGACTCAGCTCCTCCATTTCTAAATCTACTCTTACTCAAGTGTACCTGAAAATCTCACCTGCTGAAGTCACAGGCACAGCTAAAGTTGTACTTTACTACAGATAAAATATATCTAAGGAATAAGATATGTTACTCCATGATTAAGTTAGAAAGTTATTAGTGACTTCATCCATCTCCTCTTGTGTAAGCCTGAAGTGGAAGAGCTTAGAAGAAATATTGATAGGTAGAGTTCATTCAAAGACCTTTCCAAAGCCTGTAGTGTATTGATAATCAAAGAAGTCTTGGCTTGAGGATATAGACAAAACTAGAAAATATAAATGAACTGTCATTTGCATAGCAAAGGAAAACAATTCAGGGGACAGTTTTAACCCCAGTTTGATGCCTGTAAATGTACACACAACTGAAACAATTCAGGTGAGAGTCTCATTCCCTCTCTGATGCTTATAAAGAAACATTCACAGATTTTTATCTGTAAAATGAAAACACATACACAAAAAAAACACAACAAAAAAAAAAAAGGATTATTTTGACCCACTAACAAAAAGCCTTTCAGGGACATACTGACCATAGTTACTCTCTGATGTAAATTAGAGCAGCTTCAAAGCTACTCTAAATTCCACTTTGTCTGCACAAGCCAGGGAAGTTATGCCTGCTCAGTATTCTCTGAGGAAAAAGAATAGAGCAGACCTCTAACCTGATGCCTTTTTTCTGCATAGACATTTCTATTAACAGTAAACAACCTTAGCTGCCCAATTACAACACTTTCTAGGCTCTTGTTTTTAATACATTGAATATATGTAATTTAGTAATCCTGTACATGCTAATTTGTTTTTGAACAACAGCATGATAAACAGCTATCTGGTGTTTTCTTACACTGATCTGTAGAACATGGGTTGTTTAAAAGACTCCAGACCATGGTGAAAAGGAATCACTTCACCCAGTTTCAACTGCACTAACTTCTTTATGAAAACCCTGTCTAGCATTTGTGGCTATGTGCAACAGTCCACTGTTCATTTCAGACTCCTGAAAAGACACTTATAAGCCAGAATAAACAATTCAAAAACATTCCTGGGTGAAAAAACTCCTAAAGAGACTGCCACAAACATTTGGTTACACAGGTTGGCACCACTTCTACAGTGTTTCATAGCAACAACAGAAATACAGAATTATCTTGATAATCCTTTGTAAAGGTTTAAAGGATGTAAAGTTAAGAGACTGCAGTCTACACTTCCAGGTTATCCCAGGTCCACAAATGCAAAAATAGTGAGTGAGCATTGAATAGAATACAGCCTTTAGGGATCTTACCTGGCTGAATTCCCACAGTAGGGATTAGCTATCAAAGTTATGAAGAAGGTCCTAGGAGCTTCATCTTTCTCAGTTTCTGATAGGACCCAATATAGCCCCAACAAAGTTTGGAGGAATAAGCCTCCAAAAGGGATAAATTGTGAGCAGTATCAGACCTATCTCACTCAGAATGCTTAATTAATTCTTTCTTAATTCACATGGCAAATATCCTTTTTCACCAAAAGTCCATTTAACTTCACTGTGTCTACCAGAAAAGTTAGCATTTTTAATCATGCTCCATGGAGAAAAACTGAGTTCATGAAACTGCCAAGCTTGATCATTTCTACCAAAGAATGTTGATGTTTTCAAAATGCAGTCTTTGAAGTGTCCAAACAGCATTTACTGTAAAATATGCAAAAGTGCTGCTTGCCACATCTCAGATGCATAATTCTAAATGAAAATAGAAAATTATAAGCACAAAGTGGCAGGCTGAATGCTGAGCCTATCCCGGCAACCAGAAAGCTCAGGCTATAGGCTTCTGAACATTAATTTTGGACCAAATACTGATTAACTTACTCAGATTGAGCAGTATTGTATACCTCAAATGATTATGTTGAAAGGGAAGTATTTGTAGAGTTCAGCTCAAGTCTGCTGCATCCCCAGGTTCTCATTCCTGCATTTGTGCTATATATTGCTGCTAGGAACAGATGAAAAATATTTTTGGCCAGGCCTTTTTACCATTAAAATAAAAATAATTTATTATTATATAATAAATTATATTTGATGCCATATCTTAATGAGAAGCATAACTGTTGAGGAAAGGCTACGCTGCAGCTGCTACTACTGGATATTATTGTCTATAAGTATTTCCTGCTACCAAATTAAATCCTTTAGAGTTGTCAATGGATAAAAGTTATTGCCACCACTTTGACAATTTGCTGAATTTAAAAGCACTAGATGTCACAAACCCCTTGCTGCTTATTTTCAAACTACACTTGGTGGCAAAATACACACTTCTGTCCATCTTCACCACAGATTTTTCCCCAAGAAGAAAAGGAGCAAGCCTATTAGTAGTCTTTGCCTTCAGAACAATGGCATGAGCTAAACTCAGTGGACTGCTGGTACATAGTGTGAAATATCATGTGTTGTGCTAGTCAGGAAAATAGTGCTGCCATCACACACTAACTTCCCCCCCACTCTCCAGGATCACATTTTCTCCTGCATGCTGTTTAACTTTTATTTCTCCATTTTTTTCTCTTGGTGATTATCTCCTGATATTTTTCACTTCCTTTTGCAATAACAATGAAGAAGTAATGTAGCAGCCTTGGGGAGGACAATGCAGAGTGGAATCAAAGAAAGCAAAATTCTTAACCACTACATAACTTACTCATTTTTATCTACATTGTTCTGTTGCTCTGTGTTACATATAGCTTCCCATGGTGCAAAGTAATGGGAATAAAGCACACACATAATTAATTTTAAGGATTATATTTATATGACTTCTCTCTAAAATTGTAAATTAGGAAAGCTTTTGTGAAGGTCACCTTGTTAATGCAGTAACACAGATTATGGACAGGACCAGCTGCCATCCCTTATAAATACAGAGTGGAACCACAGCTAATGAAATTTGCAGTACTTGGATGGAGGTCTCACCCAGCAAACAGTCATATTTCTTTGCGCAGCATGTTTCTGCCAATATTACAGACTCACACCCACCACATATCAATACAAGCCTCTATAGACTACCTTTGGGGAAACGAACAGAAATCGTAGAATCATAAAATTATTTGGGTTGGAAATGACCTCAGAGATCATCTAGTTCCAACCCCCTTACACATCCCACTAAACCAGGCTGTTCAAGTCCCCATCCAATCTGCCCTTGAACACATCCAGAGATGGAGCTTCTACAGCTTCCCTATACAACCTGTTCCAGTGTTTTCACCACCCTCACAGTGAAGAATTTCTTCCTAATTTCTAATCTAAATCTACCCTCTTCCAGATTGAAGCCATTACCCCTCATTCTATCACTACAAGTTCTTGTAAAAAATCCCTCCCCAACTCTTTTATAGGTCCCCTTTAAGAACTGGAAGGCCACAATAAGGTCTCCCCAGAGCCTTCTCTTCTCCGGGTTGAACAACCCCAACTGTCTCAGCCTTTCCTCACAGGAGAGGTGTTCCAGCCCTCAAATCACAAGTGAATCTTCAAAAGGGCTTGTTTTAAAACACTGTAAGGCTTACAATGGGAATTACTGGGTGCTGGCATTTTACTTTTCATATAACCACCATGAAGAAGTATGCATGAAAACATAGTCTTAGTTTGGAAAATTTGGCCCAAGTTGTGGGTAACCAGAATCTAAAAAAGCGAACTACTTTAAGAATGTGAACTTCAAACATTAATGAAAATCTCAGAAATCAAAAGCTTTTTTAATATACCATTGTTTTCAGGAATCAGCACTTGGAAAAGTTTCCTCAAAATTGTTTTAAAAACCTATTTCTTAGCTATCTTGATTTATCTGGGGAAAATAGTTAATTTTGTTGTAATTCTTCAGAAATAACAGCTTAAACTGCTCTGAATAAGGCACTAAGTCAGGAAGCTGACTCGTGTCCTAGACTTTCTTAGAACTTAGTACTAATTATAAAAAAAAAAAAATACAGGCAAAACAAATAAACAAAAAAGGCTCACTGGAATTTTTTGCTTTTAGGTAGATCAACAGACAATACATACAACTATGCTAATAAGCTTTCTATCAGAGAAGATTATGTTGAATACTGTCTATGGCAGTCTTAACAACATCCTCAGGGAGATAATTTAAAGAGACGTTATTCAAAATATAATATTGATGCACTGCTGAGACAGAGATTTTAATCCACACAACTCAAGGAACCTCCCAACACAAGGCAGGTTCCCATAGCAACTGCAATTACACTACTTTCACATATGCATTATTGTCTTTTCTTACAAGATAACAGAACAGATAGTTTGGCAGTCTAAAATTCTACTGGGACATTGCTTTTACTACATTTGTAACTCTGATCCACAGTGTACTACTATACTCCGAACTTTGAAAGTTATTTTTGTACTCTGAGTTATATTTTGTCTTGAAAGTCAATAAGCCTGATTCTGACCTCACTAATACCAATATAAATCAAGACTGAAACAAGAAAACTATGGCAGTTCAAATCTAATGGAAACAGAGTGATACATAAAGCTTATCTGATACAGATTTTGTGAGACTAAGCTGTTGATACCTGGTGAAGGACAAAACTTTTTACTTTTTTAAATATCTATTATTTCAAGAGTTGCTATTCTGGAAATGTTAAATTCAAAACAAATTCAATTCAAATGAAATAAGGAAAAATTAAAAAGTATATTTCTGATTCTAAATGACTCTTGGTAAAGGAAATTCTTAATAATGGAGTGAGCCAAACACTAAAGGAAATAAAATATTTTACTTTAAGCCCTCTAAAAAACTGCCTTCTGCATATTAAAGATTACTATAGAAACCTTAATTAAATACTCTGGGATTGCTCTATTTTTATTATTTCTCTTTTTTTCAATTTATTCTGAAAATAATATAGCACTTTCTTCTGAATTTAAGATTGAGTGGACTAAATGCTCACACAAATCCACCACATCCCCTTTAAAACTGATTAGACAATGTAACCCTGAGCTAATAGCTTGGCTTAGGACAAAGAACATTTGAAACTACTGTCGTCTTTTTCAACAAAAACAAAAAGAGAGAGATTAAGAAAAGATACTAGGATACATATATCATCCAGACAAAGAGTATTTAAGCAATTTAAACTATTATGATGAAGTATATATGCTGCCTTACTGAGTTAAAAAGCAGTATTTTAGCACACTGAAATGCATTGGTGGTCAGAGCTTTAAAGATATGTAAAAGTATACAGCTCCCATGGAAACAAGGACATGTCAGAAATATGAATGTCTTTGATAAATTTGGTTTATTGACTGACTGTGAATGTGCTCAGTGGTGCTCATATACTGCCGAGACACTATATCAGAACGATGCTTGGAACAATAAAACGGAACTTCTTTTTCTTATTATTCAGACACCTATGTGGAAAAAGACCAAATATTTTGGACAATAGCAAGCTAGAACTTTGACTACTTTATTCAGAAATTGAAAACTTTGGCTAAGAGCAACTGAAGGCTTGGTCATTCCTAGAGTACATGAAAAATAAGCTCCACTTTCTTGTCAGAGAGGCAGACACTATCCATCTCCAAAACCACTGAAGGTATTTAAGATGAAAAGCTATGCTAGGTACCATGTCTTCAATGACCAACCTTAAAATAATGCAAACTCTAAACAAAGCACAATGGTGGCTATGCTATAAAGAGCAGATTATTGGATGACCATTGTTCTTTACGCAAAAGCTAAAAATTAAAATTAAATTTGACCTATATACTTCAGATCCCATATCTGTAAATAAAAAAATGGTTATACTGAATTATCTAACCAGGGTACTGTGTACGTGAGCTCACCAGTGGTTACAGCTTTGGGGGAGGCTGGTTCAGAGCACTCAGCAATTCACATTCTGAGACTGCTCTGTGGACCAGCACTACTGCTCTCACGTGTACTGCAGTGCAGTTCAGACAGCTTCACCTTTCGTATTGGGCACTCTGATAACATCCTCAGGGTATCAGTCTTTACTCTGCAGAGGTCTTTTTCAAACGTCAGTAAACTCCACTGTTATCAAACACTCCTAAAACAAAGCAGGTAGGATACAGTTTCAGGTGTTTTCTGTGTTTATGGGTTTTTTTTGTTTTGCTTTAAATAATAAGAAAAATGTATTTGAGGTCTAATCAGTTCTCTATATTTTTAAGGGTGAAAAAAAATATCATGTGATCTCTAAGCCACATGAAATAGTCTGCTGCCTTCTACTTTCCAGATATTTGCTGATGACAGAAATATCCTCTCCCTTTCTCAGCTCCTCTCTTTGTGCATATGCCAAACGCTGGCACGCAGGCTGCCCAAAGGGAATAGTATATCATCTCTGGAAAGTTGTTAACACAAGGCTGAGCATGTACCATGCCATTATTATGACAGCTTGTTCTAAAACAGAAGAGACAAGAAGAAGGGGGGGGAAGTGCACAGCTCTTGTTTCTACCACATGTCTACTGTTCATTCCTAAATATTAAGCTCACTATAATCCAGAATGCAGACAACTGACAAAGCACAAGGCACTTGAACATTTTAGTTTGCTGTGGTTGACTTTGTCCATTTTTGTCAGTGACAACTGGCAACAATGTTCTGCACAGGTTTCCGAATGACTAACTTCAGTCAAAATACAAGTCACAGAAACGTCTTGCGTGACACAAGAATCTCTCAGCTCTTCCCCTCCTCTAAAACGTGGGATTCACTTGGATATGACTTTGAGATTTCTTCTATTGCAAGAAACAATAACCTACAGCAAGAATCCATTGATTATATGTTGCTTGAAACAGCCAATCTGTATCAAACACAGCGAACTTTGCCATGTCTTTAGTTAGATCATTTCTCTTTAATTCGTCTGCTTCATTATAGTCCTACCTCACAGAATTAGCCTGGAAATATTTGGAAACACATGACTTTCATAAATACTTTAAATAAAATAAGAAGAATGACTGCTTCCACTAGCTTCTTGAGTATTTTTGCCACAGCGTCCACTGCAGCCTCAAAATACACAATAACTCTTTCCACTCATGTTACCAGTTGCTACCATGGCTATCCTCTGCAACTTTCTCAACACTACAGCAATCTCAGTCTCTGGTATTCCCTGCCCTCTTTAGTAAGCCCTAAAGAGATGTTAATTTTTAATTTCCTTTGCACATCTTGTATAATTAAACTGAAGAACCCATGTCTTTCATTCTGTGACTCAGTGAAACCAGGAATGGTAAAAGCATAGTGTTTCTCTCCTATCAATAACCACATTTACGCTCTACCTTTGGAACTGATGGCGTTCTTAAAAGCAACGTACATTTGAACTGGTTGGATCAATCTGCCATTTCTCGACCATTTGCCAAAAACCATTTGTTTGTACCCTTTATAAACAACTTCAGTGCAAGAACTTCCCCAGTTTGGGATTAGAGTGCCTAGTCAGCAGAGCAGAGCTAGTCTTAAAGAGTGCACATACAGAAATCCCCGTGTGCTCTCAATGCCACACCTGGCTTAGGTGTGAGAGAAGGCCAAGTCCTTTCCCAACAGGACTGCAGCCAGGTCATGGAGATGGCTGTTTCCCTTTGCAGGTCCCTACCCCTCATGTTAGCATTTATTTTGTGATCACTACCTTTTGCTCTTCATGTCCTTGCTGTGAATGTTTCTGCTTTGTTCAGAAAGAAAATCAAGGATTTTCTAGATCTGAATATATTTTACTTAAATACTTCAGTTAGCTCACACAAAAATCAAACCTGTTCCAAAAAAGTATATTTCAGACATTGCAAAAAAGTTGACTTAAAACATTATATTATATTGTTGCCTTTTGGATTTTGTTTGTTAAAGTAGTAGTAACACACAGATAACAACAACAAAAAAATATCCAAGAACCTGGGAAATGGCCTTGGTGTGATAAAGGTGTGATCACAGGAACAGACTGAGTCAAATATCTACAGATGTTCACATACTACTTCAGACAATTTGGCTTCTCAATAAAGGATACTTTTTCTTATTGAATAACATGGGTTATACTTGTAACATGTTAACTTCCTAAGTTTTTTTGGGTTTGAATGATCTTCACCTCTTAGAAGTTAAATTTGAGGACATTTTCCTACTTTTCCTTCCTTTCTCCTTTAGTAGTTAAGATGCTACATTTTTTATGGTTATTAATAAATTCTTACTAATGAGCTTTTTTAATATGTGCTTGCACATCTCCATGAAAGACTAATTTCTTTCCTAAAAAAAAAAAAAAAAAAGAAAAAAAAAAAAGTAATTTGATTGCAAAGAAAAGTAGCTGAAGCAATTGTGTGATTCATCCAGAGCCATCTGTGCCATCCTTGCCATGAACCAGATGCTAACAACTACTACTAGAGATTAAACTCATCATCAACTCCAGGCTTCATCAACCACAAGATTGAGTGAAGAACTACATGTATTCATGTGTATTTACATGTTTGGGTTTGTTTGGTTTTTTAATATATGCATATGAACTTATGTATAGAAATATGCATAATATCAGTACGGGGGAAGTTTTGGCTTAGGATCAAAAGGGAGGTTGAGAGACCAAGCATGAAGGCACTATACAGAGAGGGAATAAAGAAAAAGAACACATGTATGGTTTTCTGATAAGTGCCAATACAAGTGAACATTGTATTCTGCTTCTAAAAACTGCCATTTGCTTTGTCGTCAGCTCTGTGTGTACTAATTTTGGCATTAGCATTATATGAGAGTAACACCTCATATACTTTTAATCATAACTTTGAATTATTAGTAGGAAAGACAGGTTTTGAAAAAGCATTTTCTTCACATTTTTTAATAATACAAATAAATGTACTTCTCTAGAGTTTTTGATTAATAATTAAGAAAAGTCATTAAACAAGCCGATTATTTCTGGGGTATTCTTACCATGGCAAGTATTCTATGGGAACAAGATTTTCTATTTCATCAACATTTTTGGTCTACAGAACATAGTAGAATAACAACCAGAACATCTTCACAACCCTGATCTTCTGTAGGATAGAGCTAGTATGTCCAAACTGGAGGACGCCCTGTTGCCATCCTCCCCTCAATCCTAGAGGCACTATACAGTCATAGAAGTCATGCAAAGACCCTTTTTTCTCCATTAGATTTCACAAGGCACAAAATTATTATGCACTTTGGATATTGAGTGTCTTGTCACTCATTTTCATGCTGCCTGTACATACAGAAAAAGGGGAATTCCAGCATCATGCTTTTCTGAAGTTACTACTTCTTACTTTGTAAAATCTTTCACATGAACAGAGCAAAATAATATGTAACAATTCAACCATTCAGCTTATTTAGGGGTTGGTGGCTTTCTGCTTTTTTTCTTTTTGTTTGGCAGGTAAAAAAACTGTCCCGACAAATTATCAGCCTGTAGCTATCTTTTTGTCTGTGATGCTAGAACCTTCTTAAAGAATTTGATTCCTCGATACTCATTGCTTATTAATTATTGCCCCATGACATGACCTGACCTGTAAAGAAAAAGCTGAAAAGCTTGTAACAGATTAGTATTTTGTAACAGAAATGTGACTGAGAACACCCATTATAAATCCCCGTAAACTGATTGAGCTGATGGTCTTGTACCTCCTAATATGAAGGAAAGAACCTAAACACTCGATTAGCACATGCTTCAGAGTTTGTTTACTGTTTGACTTGGTCTGAGCCATTTCTAAATAAAATACTACATGCAAGTAAACTGGGTAATACTTGCCCTTGTTTTGACCTTTTAATTGCCTTGCACTTCTCAGAAGACCATTTGCACTGTAACAAAAACTGATTTGAAACACTGATGAAGGACTATTTCTGCCTTGTGGCTTACAAAAAGGGTAATATTGTAACCCTGATACTAGCTTATTGAAAAGAAAACAACCAAACATTTTGCACTCAACACTAAGTGCTATGTTTTGTGGAAACTAATATTAAAAAATTAGAGAAATTATGCATACATTTGTTTCTTCTTCCCTTGGAGATCATAAACACCCTGAGGCAGCTCATTGTTACAGAGTGTTTGCTGTCAAGAAGCAATGAAGTGCAAATGGAAGACAATTGAACTTCGCAATTTGTTTACCCAGGAAGACAACAGCTGGAGAAAAATGGAGTATTTTAATAATTAGCCAGTTGTATGAGATAAGGGACAAACTGGTATACAGTGTAGCATTATAATAAGGAGACTTCCTTTAGGGGATTATAGAGTATTAGTAATTATCTTCCTTGAGGATCAAGGAATTTACTTCACCTTATCTGAGGATGCTGGAAACTATGAATAGTCCAAAATATCACACCCTGTCTGGTTTTTTTCCAATCCCTCAGGCAGTACAGACTTTGGAGGTTTTTTACTTCAATGTTCAGAAACCATTTTGGTATATCCACTAGGCCTTATCTCTCTAAAAGCAAAGCTTCACAAAACAGAAACTGTTCACTGATTAGATATTATGTATCTGGAGAAATTAAAATTTGTGTTATCACGCATATATTGCTTTGATACCTACTTAAGAATTGCCTCTTGAGAATTCTTATATTTGAATAAAACTTCACATAACAAGTAATTAACCCAAACAGAGACAGTGATGAATTCTATTACATTGTGCAGCTCAATTATCCACTACCCACTGATATACACATATATACATGGGACATTTTTAAAAAAGAAATCTTAATTAAAATGTCTGCATAGAAAATGTTTAATCCAAAATCTTCTGCAGCAAATATAAAGCTTCCTGATGCTATCACTGCCTTTAAAAATTGAAGTGTCTTACAGAACAACTTGAACTCCCTTCACAGACAGCCGAGTAGATTTTTAGTGTTCTGAGAGTTCAACCGAGACTGGTTCTACAAGACATCATTTTAGACCTTTGTCTGAAGTGACAAATTTTCTTCATATGCAACTAGAAAAAAAAACAAAACTAGAAGCACAAGACCTGAAAATTATACAAAGGAAGATGTAGAAATTACTACAGGACAAAACAAACTAAACAAACAAAAATGGGTTTAACCCCTATATAGCAATGTGATTTGTATTGATTTAGCTGAGTAACAGTGACTCATCATACTGGACGAATTAGAGAATGAGGATCAGCTCTAGTTGGAGTCTATCCCTTAGTCCTCCAATTTAAGGTCAGTTTCTGTTCAGTTTCCTATTTGTACACAGTTATTCAAGAGAAATAGACCAAATAATACACTGCAATGCACTAGCCCAAAGCTACTGCTATGAAAATTCATCTGTTCCTTAAATCAGCGTTTCCTCAGCTGCTTCAGCTCCCCATCGGCCCAAATGTTCTCCTGTTCCAACCCCCCTGGAAAATTCAGCTGAAAATCACAGGAAGGAAAATGCAGCAAGCATTGCCATTCCCAAGCTTGGAAAAGCTTCCAGGAAGCAGGTCCCACATCTTTGTTAACTAACGAATGCTAGTTCATTCTGCTTTCTTCTGATACACACTTACAGTGGTCCTTGTTATTAATGCTGTTGCATCTTCAGAACTGATGCCCTTACCAGCACTTTGGTTTTTACATGAAGATGCAGTCCTTCCTGCCTGTTTCACAAACACTAGAGAAGCATAAGGTGTGTCTGGTAGCATGATTATTTTGCCAACACTGCAGGTGTTGGTTTGAAGGGAATAATTTAAGCAATTTTGTCTTTATAGAAAAAAAGCCAAAGAAATAATATATTTATGCCAGTTTTGGGATGCAGTAGCATAATTCATACTAATTAAAATCTGGTATTACATAGAAGAAGCTGTAGTTAATAGTTAGCTGCTAACCCACTATCTCTACAATTTGATTTGTACAGCTTGGCATACAGCACACAGACAACAAGGCTTTATGACATCTATGGTTAAACTACTTACAGCAAAATTTTTTTCAAAAGCTGCCTCTGGCTTATATGCTTCATGATACAGTAATCTCATTTTTGCTTTTTTTTCTTTACCAATCCTGTTAAGTATGTCTTACAGAAAGCAGTTCAACCTTGTTCTGCTGATAAGCCAGTGCCATACTTAAAAAAAACCACTCATATCTCTTTACCTAAAGCTAGTCAAAGGCCAACAGCCTAACCTGAAGTTTACACCAAGCAACTTTCCACAGAGCCTGGCATCCTCACCAGCTACATCCATGATCTTTCTGTGATCATTTTCTGTGCGTAAATGGGAAAGGGGGGGGGGGGGGGGAAACACGAAAGATAGTATA
>JANIJG010004871.1:32758-45070 GCA_024611175.1 Megaceryle torquata | reverse complement strand
ACATTCCTAAATTAGACATGAATGTAAGATTAGTATTTATAGTTTTAACCTTTATTCTAGCATTAACTTTGTTGCTTTTTATGTACAATTAATTAAAAAATATATTTATGTATTTATTTATTTTGAACATAGAGCCAAAGGAGCAAATACTGACAGACAACATTTAGTAGAAAAAAACCTGGCAGACACATGAACACTGGAAGCTGCATATCAACATTTGTCTTACCCTTATGTTTTTAAACAGCATCTCCCTATTTTTCAAACTGTACCTATTACAGAGTAGCATGATGATAACAAGCTCTGAAGAAAGTCAGAATTTAGGTCAACAAAATGTTTTGTTTCCTAATGGTTAATCTTTGTAGCAGAAGAAAACTAGTTATTTGGGATATCAAACACAAAATTCTCTACCCTCATGGTATATAGATTTTATGTGATTAGCTTTGATTTGAGAATTTCACTATAGAAAGGGGAATCTCACCCCAGGACATACAATCCAAGTGACAAACCTATAGAGACACAAACAGATGAGGAAAAGTGTAAAAAAGTAAAGATATTTAGGTGACATCTTATTTAGTGATAATATCTTGAAGGAAAGTATGAGAGGTAAAATACTTTATTTTTTTTTTCTTTTCTGATGCTGCATATAATTTCATATGCTTGAGTTCCATAATCTTTAGTGATTAAGAATATGTTGTACCAGCTTTTCTAACAAGCCAACATTTGTACCAATTAGTTCTACTAGAACAGAATTCTATTTATGGGTGCACTCAGACATGACAGGTATACTGCTTTGATTTTCTGTGACTTAAATGTAGCATAAACACTCTTAAAATCACATCATAGCAATGTTCTGTGAATTAGTTGTGAACTCCCCTTTTCAGCTGTGTAAGTCTTTGCTAGAGATTGCAAGGAGAAATTATACTCTTGAATGAGAGGAGATTTACTAGTATATGTTAAGTAAGTATGAGATCTTTAACTGACAGTATTTCTTCAAAAGAGTTGAAGAGTTGTGGAATATTTTGACATGAATTGTTCCAGGATTGAGCACAGAAACAGCATGACCATTTTACTGTAGAAAAATTATCCACTTGTCTTGCATACAATTGTTCTAAAAGTCTATACAGTCAATTAAATAGTATTCAATTTATTTAGACAATTATATGAAAAAATATTTATATTTTTTATAAAATTGATATTTTGTTAACAAATTTATCTTTATTCATATACACATAAAGAATTAAACAAAAGGTTTGTACAATTTATATACTAAATAAAGGTCTTTAGTTGCCTTAACCCAACCTTCAGCCATGCTGCCTTCTAGAACAGAATCCAGAACACAGATCTTGAGTGAAAGGGCTCCAGGTCAGAATCTCTTTTTTTGCCTTTTTGCACCCTTTTCTGAACACTGGCAAGGTTTCCAAAAATAGTGCCTCAATACACAGCCTTATTCCAACTAGACACCTTGTGATTACAAGAGAGAAAATTGTTGCAAAGAGATTTTAAGTTTTTGGCTTATAGTACTCCAGCCATCTAATAACAAGTCATGTTATTAAATAGACTTTTCATAATACCAGTGATCTTAGCTCTATTTTTAAGGGGGATGATCATTTTAAGTACTATACATGCTCTTTAAGTGCTTCAGGCACCTGGTCTCTCAGATAACTGATCACAGGAAAGACCTAATTTCAAGAGCAGATAATAAATGAGAGCAGAGACTAAATTTTCATTCAGAATATTTGGACTTAGGTGTCTTAAATCCACAGGAAATTGTATTATATATAACAAGATATTTTTTCTTCATGTAGCCCCTATTTTCCCTTTATTTACAGTTAATTACACAGTTTTCAGCTTGTAGCTATTGCCAAAGAAACAACAAAGTAATTATGAATACACATTCCAAGTAAGTATTTTTTGTTTATTTTAGAAAATCTGGTGAAGTAGTAGAGGTATGATCTAAAATATGTAACAGTCTATCTATATATGTTTGAGTACCATCTCATTGGTTCACTGAGAGGAAAAGAATTATAGAGACCTTTATTTAGGTCAGAAATACATCTGGCAAAATTCTTATCTTCATGTACCTATTGAGATGCTTAACTAAAATCAGAACAACCAATTGTTTTGACCACATATTACAAAAGTAGCTCAGGTCTTCTTCACAAATTTTACTTATAGGTAATAATACCTATTAAATGCTCCAAACAGAAACATATTAATAATTAATCATGAAATTACATCTATTTGAGTGCCTCTTCACATTACCTTAATTTCATTACATCCTTTTACCAACAGCAGGAATCATTTGTACACCATAGCAAAAATTTCTATTAAAAAATGTGTGGGGAGATGCAGACAAAAAAAATCTCCACTAACTTTCCTATAAAGCAAAAGACTAAACTCTATAGTTCTTAAAAAAAAAAAAAATTCTAGTTTTAATTATTATATGATTCATACCATTAATAAAGCAGTTATAAGTAATGTTTTACTCTGTATCTTGTTAAGACATGAACAGCATGAATATTTGCGAACTTGTGGTCATGGAAACAGATTCTACATTATTACACAGCCAGACAATAAATATGCTGCCAGGAAGCAAGTATTGTTGTTTTTTTTCTCTAATTCAGGCTTTCACTTGCAAAACACAGGGGTTTTGGTTTATTTTGTTTTGCAGGTGTTAACTATGTAAACAAAAAATGTGCAAGTAAAATAGCTAGTTAGAAAAAAAAATGGAGATTCATAAAAAATAATTCAACAAAGTAGTATATCTTGAAACTGAGTTTTGGTATCATTAATACAACAAAGTGACATTTAACATCTTAAGTAATAAAAATATTAAACTATTTGAAGTTAATAAACCAGCAGTAATAATGCAAAGAACTGAAAATAATTCTGAATGAAATATCTTTAGCAGATGCCATAATTCAATGCTCTATTCTACTACCAGCCAACAAAACGCTGGTGTGTATAGCCAGCTAGGCAATATTCAGTAGTCATAAGTACCACTGTCTCTTTTAACATAACTATCAAAAGAAATTAACAGGGGGGACAAGGATGGTGGGGGTGGGTGAATTCTAAAGCACTGGACTTTCTAATTAAAACTATAAATAATGTGCAAAAAGCATGTATTCTTTTTATGACCTATTTTTCATATAATCTTTAAACAGAATTTCTCAGTAGTGTTTTCATTCTACTTTTCGTAAGCAGCAAACCTGGTGCATACACCTTCTGATGTCATTTTAGCTTCACAGGAAAAAAAAAAAAAAAAAAGAGAGAGCCTTAGAGACTTTATCTTATCTAGACCCCCAAGGAACTTTTCAAGGAGACACATATTGGGATCTTTCCCAATCAAACCTACCTACACAAAGAGAATGTAACATTATATAAATACATTATCTCAATAAAGTACTGAGAAACACTGCATAGATGCTATGGATGGAAACCTCCCTAGAGCAGTCCTTAAAAGTTTACTGGACAGATTATTTTATTATTATTATTAATTATTATTATTACTATTATTATAATTATTATTGCTATTAATAATAATTACACGTGTTTCAATTGCTACAAGGTAATATTCTTTCACAGATCCTGGGCTCACATGTTTACAGTCCTTGCTAAATATTTCCTAATAACATGTCCCACATTGTCAAAACTGGGGTCCAGAGTTAGCTGCCTAGGTAAAAAGCAGTTTCCCTTTTGTATTGGGTTTGCATGACAATATTTTGGTAGCAGACATCAAAGTCAGCGAAGAAGGAGGAGAAGGACGTGTTCCTGGAGCAGAGATTCCTCTGCAGTCTGTGGCAAAGACCAGGTTGAAGCAGGAAGTTACTCTGCAGTCTGTGGAGGCTAATGGTGGAACAGATGTCCATCTGCAGCCCATGAAGGACCCCACACCAAAGCAGGTGAATGGCCAAAGGAGGCTGTGACCCCATGGAGACTTGCACTGGAGCAGGCTCATGGTAATACCTTTAGACTCATGGAGAGAGAAGCTCTCCCTGGAACAGTTTGTGAAGAACTAAAGCCCATGGGAAGGACTCATGTTGAAGAAGTTTGTGAAGTACTGTCTCCTGTGGGATTTCATGGTGGAGCAAGAGAAGAGTGTGAGAAGGAGACATAGAGACAATCTGTGATGAACTGATCCCTGTTGCCCATCCCCTTGTGCAGCCTGGCAAGGAGGAAGTAGAGAAATTGGAAGTGAAGTTGAGCCCAGGAAGAAAGGTGGGGAAAGGTGTCTTAAAATTTGATTTTAATGCTTGTTATGCTACTCTGATTTGATTGGTAATAAATTAAATTAATTTCCCCAATGAGGCTTTTTTTACCTGTGTCAGTAATTGGTGAGTGATATCTCCCTGTCCTTACCTTGACTGATGAGCATATCATCCCACCAGGGTCAACCCACCACACATTTACAGTTGATGGGGAGAATTATATATAATTACATCTGAAGATGATAGTAAAGTTCTATACAATAGAAGTAAACAATATGAGGATTGCAAACAATATGAGGATGTCATCACAACTGTGATTTATTTGTCTAGAAATAGATGTCTAACATCATTTGAGATGAGGTAGATCAACAGAGATATGTCATGTTCACAGAATTTCAGTCTCCAGGCGATCTGCATCCTTCTAGAGTGGCATCTAGAGGCCAGTTAGGACAAACAAGGGGATCTTACATGCCACCAGTTACTATTTTATGTAGCTGAATTAAGCCAAATTAAGCTCTATTTCAGTAAAATCAATAATCTGATAACTTTATTAGATTGTAAACAATAGCTGTCAGATGGGACTCCTGAAGATTTAGAAGAATGTCCCTGCCTATGTGAGTCAGAGAAGACTTCGTCAGGAAGCAGGTAAGGAACATACAGGTGTATCAGAATTCTAACCTAAGTAACAGAGGGGCTGATCAGGGAGAGCCTATTGACTTTAGAAATTTATAGAAGGAAATTTTTTTTTAATTTAATAATTAGATAGTATTTATGCCAATGTCTTCCATATGGAATAATTTACTTTTCTGGAGCAGATAGGTTTCTGATAAGAAAAGCACTTTATAAGAGGCTTAGTTGTTTTTGTTTCTAAGCCATAGGACTGTTCAAAGTTCCATCATAAAAATTCTGCACTGGAAAAGAAAAAAAAAGGAAGAGTCATGCCATATATAAAAAACCCAAACAACCGAACAAAATCTTATCACATCATGTTTAATTTGCTACATACAGTCCACTGAGAATTATCTGGAAAAAGTACAGTGTCCTAAACAGAGATAAAATTATTCATCTTTCAGATTGATATAATTTTATCAAAGCCACTACCTAATGCCACTACCACCAGTACCTAAAATTGTACTTCAATTTTCAATTAAATTACTTCTAGAAATTCAAAATTACATTTTGCATATTAAATTTATATAACTGTGTTTAGTATGTGTCTTCTGGTCTTTAGAGACATGTTTTCTTAAGGAATAAGCCAGCTGAATATTGATCTGTCTAGTAACCAGTATTACAGCGATTTATTCTCAGTTTACATTATAAGAATTGCAAGAAGCAAATTCTCTTCTGGCCTAGTTCCATTTGAAGTCAGTGAAGTAAGGTCAGGAGAGAATGTGACAGTGTTTTCAGGTATATTGTGTGATAATTTTAACACCGACCTTTAGATATTTGATTTTAAATATATTCCATTCCATTTCCTTTATTTCCATACCAACACAATATATTACAAAGAATGGTGAATTTTATTTTACACATTCTTACACTTTTAGTATGTTAGACTTACAGCTAGTACATTTATTTTTACACCAGTAATGACATCCTACCTAATTTCTGTTACTGCCCTTGCACTTATAATGCCCAGATTTTTAAAATAATATTTATCCAGTTACACTGATTGTGATTCTTCTTCATTAAACAGGGATGTTAAGTGAGGTATCTATGTCTCTTAGAAACATTTTAGAACAGTTGACTCTTGACTGCTTTTCCAGCATCACATGGATGTGTATGCATGTGTGTTGGTTGTTTTTTTCCTAAATGTACAACACATTATAAGATTTAAAGTGTCATCTCTTTATACATTAACAGTATTGAGTGTTGTCTACAGATACCATTTAAAGATTATGATCTGAGCTGTATACTATAAAAATAGCTAATTGTTTAATCTGACAATGGTCATTTATGGGAAGGAAATGGATAAAAAATCCAATCTTTATTTGAATAGTAATTTCTGTAGAATTTCCCATACTAATCATCATCTTCTCACACCATTTACTTCTATTGGACGCTTACATGTTGCAGCAAAAATGTGAGTAACAATATTTGTTATTCTCTAATTATATTTTGGTCTACAAGATAAAAAGCCACAAACGTCTTATCAGGCTTGGAAATCATAAGCTAAGTTTCCAGCAGAGTTTTCTAAAAATAATGACACTTCTTTGCAGCCCATTCCAGGAATCATATCTATGATCATTATATATCCTCACCCTAAATTTAAGGTAATTATGGTAGTTAAGTCAGACGACACAGAATTTTGTCTAGTAGTTCTTGGCTCTGCTTTGTAATCTTCTCTGTCTTCTGGGAACTTTGTTCACTGGAGGACTTGTGGGAGATCTCTGTGGAACAATAGGGTGCCTGCTGTTGACAGGGAAGGATTACCAGGGGGGGCTGTGATTGCCAAGATTTTGCAGCTCCTAATAAGCAATGTGAGCTGTCCTTGATCAAAAGGGTCAACTTTTGTTCCAACTGACCCCTGGTGAGAGAGGATCAGGCACCCTTGCAGCAGGTGCAAATTAATCACTTTACTGGTAATATTTGCCTTCAGAAGTCCCAGGCCCCTGACAGACATTAGGACATCTGGAGCAAAGATAGTCTTGCATCATGGTTGGAATAGATAATCTTCAGAGACCCTTCAAACCTCAACCATTTTGTGAGTCTGATGTCAAGATAGTAGATTCCACAAGAGACACAGTTTCATTATCACAAATATTTTGATCCTTTACATAATTATGCTTGGGTGAAAGGAAATAGATAATTTTTGGACTGCAAAATTGTGCTTAAGAAAGAGTCCAGATAAAGATACTGAAATACGGAATTGGAATTATACACTCTTGTATCAATTGACTAATTTTTCTTGTCTTAAGTTGTAATAGTCATACATGACTAGCTTCATGGAACATATCTTTGCGAACAATTTATCTAGTTTTATCTGTCACTTCCTAATATCTTACAAGGTACTTAACTGAAATGTACACTACTATGTATAGTGATGTACAATGAAAATACATCTTATTTTTTAACATCAGTGTTTATCTTTCCAAAAGAAGACCTATTTAAATGAGTTGAGTAAATGAATTAGTCATGGAAAGAGTCTTGAAAATATGACAAAGGAATCTGTTTATCATGGGAAACATTTCCTTCACTATATCTTTTTGTCATTAGGAAACATGAAAATTCAAACTAAACCTGTCAAGTAATTTCTTTCATGAAATATGTTATTTTAAGGACATAAAAGCTTACATTAGCTTAAATTTGTTACAAATACTTCAACAGCTTTATATCAACACTTTTTCTTGATGGGGCTATTTATTAATTTATAGATAATAGCATTTACAAATAATAACATTTGTGTAAGGCTACTACAGATTTTGACAGGGTATTTTGTATTATTTTGGCAATGACTGTAGCTAGTTTTACAAAAAACAATATTTATTTTACAGCTACAAAGATCCTTGTGAAAAATAAAGGAAAAAATAATCTTCCTGTACTCTGAGAAATTAGAAGTAGTTTGTGAAATGTGTGGTCTGATACAAATCTAAAGAATGAACAACGATATGTATTTGCCCAGTAGCCTGAGAGTGCCTGAATTCCTTTTTTTTTTTGGCAAGAATTGATGTTGCCGCCCTTGCATATTCTGAGAGACATTAGTCTTCTACTAAGGAACTGCATGATGTGAGGTCACGCTCTCATAACCTTCTGCATTGGCCTTATTTAACTCATTATTAGCAATCATCCACCTGATGTTATCAGCTATACATAAGATATCCCCAGGTGATACAGTTTGCATTTGTTATCTCCAAAGTGTGTGTTAAAAGGTTAAAGCTAATTTTATTAAACAGTTCCCTATTGGCTAATCCTCTAAAGAGGTTCAAGAATAAAAATTATTCTTTCTGAAGCAACTTGGAATTTGTTATCACAACATTGCCTCCATATTTACCTTTGCAAACAGTGGGAAAAGAAGAGGAAAACAACTAAACCCAATCAAAATCCATACTATGCTAATTTGTGTCATCAGATTTCATCACTTTGAAAGGGGATCAACCATTAAAATGAAGACTTTAAGGTAGAAAAACACGCTTTCTTTAGTCTGATGGAATAATCAAAAATCATTGTAAGTGCAGTGGCCACCACCAGCGATTCACATGCTTAACTTGTTCCACATGTCTGAATTATATAGTGCAGAAGTAAAGGCAGAATTACCCCCAAAGGATGCCACTTTAGAAGTCTCGCTCTTTCAGTTGTGGCAAAGTGATTCATAGTTTAAATTAAGAACTTCTAGAACCCTGCGGGGTGAAGCTACTTCATTGCCTTCTGTGATGCTCAGAAGTGATTTTTCTTTCTCTCAGTCTGTGCTGTAAAATCCATGGCCGACATAAGATTTCACAGAGGAACATGAGAACAAAACCTAAGTTTGGTTAACTGAAAATAAATACTAGGAAATGGATGGGAAACAAATGTTGCTGGTGTCATTTTGGTAAACTGCAGAAATGTTCAGGACAATTTCCATATTTATTCCCCTGTTGAATGATTAGTGTGTTCATTCTTACTATTCTTCTGTTTTCTGTATTCTACCCACAAGTATGATAATGTGTTCACTTACCTTATTGTCAACACAGTGCACACCAAGACTGATGTATTACATAAATACTCCAACAGTATCATTGGACAGCAAAGGAAAATACATCTTTCAGTGCCATGCTATATTATAGTCTCCAAAAGAAAGGAAGCGTGTAAAGAAGTGTTGTTGAACTGTATAGGTTTTGTAAAATGTTTTTTTACAAGATTTGGACTGAGGCCACATCAGAAGTGTACTCTCAGTGAAGAAAACAGTTGGACAATACTGGAAAAAAAAAAGTCTCTGATTTTGTTTTTGTCACTTCTCTGATACTGTGAAGATCTTCTTATCTTCGTTTCACCCAGATGATCATCACATGGTCTTACTGAAATGGGATGAAGTTAAATGGGATCTTTATTTGATTATTTTTGGTAAGCAAATCATCAGACATTTCTTTCAGACAAATACATTTCCAACCTCAAGTATTCAAAAACCTGTTACCAAATCTCAGAAAATGATGACTCTAAAATTATAAGTCTGATTATTAAAAAAAATTTAAAAAATATTGTATTTTTCATCTGGTTTTGAAAATTTTGGATGGATTTGAAGCCTAATTTTCATCTTTTCTGCCTAAATTTCTTTCACGGGGGGACTGTTTTACTTTAAGAAAGGGCCAATTTCTTTTCATTGGTGCCCAGCAGCAGGACAGGGGGCAACAGGCACAAACTAGAACACAGGAAGTCCCGGCTGAACATAAAGGAAAACTTCTTTCCTTTGAGGGTGACAGAGCACTGAAACAGGATGCCCAGAGAGGCCATGGAGTCTCCTTCTCTGAAGATATTAAAAACTGGCCTCTATGTCTTCCTGTGCAACCTACTCTAGGTGAACCTGCTTTAGCAGTGGGGTTGGCCTAGATGATCTTCAGATATCCCTTCCAAATATTGCAATTTTATGATTCTGTGACAAAGACCTATGTTTTGGTAAAAGATCAAGGAATTATAGCACATGATTATCACAGCACTTTTGGGAATGGAAGCCTTATCTTCTAATTCTCTGTATATAACCATTGATGCTAATACAGAAGAATGAAAACGCTGTATAACAGGCTACTTCATCTTTCACCCATTACCTATAATACCTTCACTGACATAATACCTGGCCTTCTTGGTATCAAGAGTGATTACACAAATTGAAGGGCAATGGAAAGCTGCTCAAAAACACACAGATATACACATAACTCATGGAAAGATGTTCAGTCATCAATAGTAGGACCCCTCACCACTGCCAAGGAAACAAGCAAACAGCTAAGGACAAGGAGGAGTTGTCTGTGAGTTTGCAGTACAGAGCTATACCACAACAATTGTCCATCTCTATGCTTCAACACCTGGTAGCAGAGGCAGCACATTACACTATCCTTAATGTCAACCTACCTTCAGTCTGTGCTGAAAGTAGATTATTTGAAATAGGATATAGTTGTTTAAAAATGTAAATTAATGTTCTAGACTTACTGCAGAATGGCAATTTGCAAGGACTTATGGGAAGACTCCATTTCTAAGGATTTATACTCATTTAAATGCCTCTTTGTATTTATAGATTGGCAAAGAACAGATGTTTGTTTCCCCAGTTCCTTCCACGTAAGTATATTACAGATCTTTACAAGCTTGAATAAAACCTCACTGCGCTATGTGAGGTAAATAAATACTATTAGCTTCATTTAATGATAGACAAACTCAGACTTTGGGAAGACTAATGAATGAGTATGGTGGTGGTTGTGAAATTAGAGGCTATATCACATTTTTCTACCTTAGTAAACTTCTATCACTGTTATTTTTTGAGTATTTAATGATAAAATTTGGAGCAGCAATGCAGAAGTTTGATAGCTGATGGAAAGATGAATTCTAAGTGTTTAAAATATCTAGAAATGAACTGTAGGAAAATCCGTAAAGTTCTGCAAGAACAGTATTAGTTCATAACTATTACCAGATAATAATGTGTTATCAGAAAAAAAAATAAATAAATTTAAAAAGCTATCCAGGGTGATTTAAATTCCAAAACTGAGTAAACAGAATGTCTTCAGTTTGAAAAAAGCAACTTGAGGCATTTTGAAGAGGCTGTTTTTCAGAAAGATGTTGATCTCTTCAGTGCCCTTAAGGGTATGAGACACTCAAACAGTGAAGCACTCTTAATTCTTAGATATCTTTTTCTATTTCATCTTTAAGGTCTTTGGATCAAACAATGCTTGATTCATATAATGTTTACACAGTGCTTGCCTCAGTGAAGTAGCTGTCCTAAAATAAATAATACATCATAAAATTTTGCCATTGATCAGCATATCAGATTCTTTAAAATAATATCAAATCCTTCTAAAATACTTAGAAGTGCCTTGTATAGAAAATGAAATTAAAACATTATTTAAAAAGCAATAGTATTAAAATAATTGTAAACAGTGTAATAATAAATGTTGTACCTTATAATTGTCAATATTAATACATAGTAACATTTGTAATTCCCAGCTCTGACAATAATATTTATAATCAGAAGCTTCTGGCAAAAAAAGAAAGCATAACACTTTATTTTGAAGGGCATGTTTTTAATTGGCCTATATAATTGTCTCCTTTTCCAATAACATTGCTATTTAAAATTCATATGATTTTATCAGGTTCAGTTCCATCAAAGCATGAGCATTTTACAATCATACATGAAATATTAACCTGCAAGCAATGCCATATCAACACAACCCTTTGTACTGTTTGAAGACTAAATTATTAATATTAAAACATAGAAAGAAGAAATAATGAGCTTAAGACAGTAAACTGCCATTTTATTGTGGCATTGACTTTTTAGGAAAAAAGTATATTTTTAATGATTGTTATTAATTCTATTTCAGATAGTTTAGCTTATATTTAAAATAGAAACCCTTCTTTCTACCTATTCTTTGCCTTTTTTTTCTTTTTTCTTTTTACTTTTTTTCCCCTCCTTATTTAGTGTTAGAACTCTAGCCTTTTGTTGAGACGGATAACCTTTTCTTCATGAGATAAGATTAAAGTAACTTTCTTCACACTTGGAAGACCTCTATACTTACAGATCACTGTGGCTGTAAATTCACCTAGCATCCAGCTGAGGAATGATGGAACAGACTTGTTCTCTAGTGAATTTCATAAACCAATTAGGTAGTGAATAAATATCAGAGTGACATTAGGTTCAATAATGGAGAAAAGAGATTATGAGTAAATATTTTTAGCATCTTCCACATACGTAGTTAATGCTGGTGCATTTTGGTTTTTTCACAGTTAAAAACTGCATGGTTGTGAGTAGTGGATGAAGTTTTTATTTATTTACAACTCTAATTTATGCTTCAGCATGGAGTGCTTAGTACTTTTAATTTAATTATTTATATATATATATATATATATATATATATTTTTAGTATTGTGTTTTTTAAAATTGTGTAGACATTTGTTTTTATATGTAAACTGAACTCTGTAATGTTTTGTG
>JANIJG010004871.1:14996-32458 GCA_024611175.1 Megaceryle torquata | reverse complement strand
TAATTTAATTTTTTTTTTATATATATATATACTTAAAGTATTGGGCTTTTTAAAATTGTGTAGCCATTTGCTTTTAAATGCAAACTGAACTCTGAAATGTTGTGGTTCATAACTTCATGTGAAAGACCTTAGCATTTTCAGAGTGGCCCCTTCAGAGTTCTTCTCATCCTTGCTCACTTAAACCTATGATAGGATCAGGGGATTCTGAATATATTAATTTTTTTCCACTGTTTACTAAAAAGGTTTTAAAAAACCTAGCATTTCACAACAAATTCTGCACATTTATATTTTCCAGTGCTTATGATTCCAGAAGACCAGTAGGCATCTTCAGGCTTTTCACAGATCAACAGAAAAAGTATTGAAAATCAGTTTGTACATGGCTCTCAGTGGTATGTCAGAGCTATCTCCTAGCACAGGCATCCAGACTTTTACAATGGTCCTGGCACTAACTCATAACCCAACTGTAATACTTTTTCATGTTTCTTATAGCAGACAGAAGAGTGGGAAAATGCTGTAATTAATGCCTAATACCATTCAGATCTATTATTGCATCACCATAATTTCAACACAATTGTAAGGAATTATGAAGATTAATGTTTTCTTTTGTTTTAACAAGCATGTCTTTCTGCACTGAACATGTGCATTGCAAGGGCATCAAACGATTAGAGTGTGTCCAGAGGAGGTTTATCTTGGAGAAGGCTGAATGATGACCTCATTGTGGTTTGCAACTTTCTCAAGGAGGGCAGCACAGGTAGAGGTGCTGATCTCCTCTCTCTGGTGACCAGCAACAAAAGACAAGGAAATTAAATGAAACTTCTTCAGGGGAAGTTCAGATTGGACATTAAGAAAAGATTTTTCACTTAAGGATTGGTTGGGCGCTGGGAAAAGCTCCCCAGGGAAGGGTCATGGCAAAAAGCCTGTCAAAGTTCAAGGTAGTCCTGTGAGGAGCAGGGAGTTAGAATCAGTGACACTAATGGGTCCCTTTCAAGTCAAGATAGTCTGACTCACTGTCCTAGGACTACTTATTTATGTCTGTCTTGTCAGTAAAGAATAGCCAGAAAAATTTAGAAGGCATTTACCCATTATCCATTATTTAAACAGAAATATCAAAAATAACAATTAATAATAATGAAAAGTAATTTTTTTTAGCTAATAAAAGTGTGCTTATGAAATAAAATTCTTAGTATATTTCTAAACATAATTTTCAAAAAAGGACAAATGCCTCAGCACCAAATAGTAACTCTACTTTATAATCAGAAGAAACAGTGTATGTGGGTGAGGGCTGAAAAACATACAGAACCTGAATCCCAGAAATATAACATTAATTTGACTCAAAGAAAAAAAAAAAAGAAAAAAAAAAAGAAAAAAAAAAAAAGACCAATATATAGTTTTTAAAAATATAATGGTCCTGATATGAGCTTGTGTGGGGAGGGTAGTTACAGAGAAAAATGAGATCAGTACAGAATCTTAATTGTTAAGAGTGGACCTAATCTTTTTGAATTCAAAGAAGCTCTAATACTTTCTGCAAACAAAGGAATGTTCATATAAAAATCTGATAACAAAGAACTGAAAGTGCTCACAGGATGGGCAGAGCACTGTTAATGTGTTCATCAGATTTTCATCCACAGCTTTGCCAGAGAAAACAAGATTTCCTAAGGTTTATAAAATATCTGCAATTTTACATTTTAGCCACAATCACAATTACATGTGAAGTTTGTGAAGTTCCTAGTGAGTATAGACAAAGCTGAGAAGTATATATTGTCTCAATGTAAATGTGCTTTCAAGCCAGGGTGAAAGTTCATAGGAAAAAGAGGTTGTTAAGGATCCAAGCATAAGGAAGCTGAGTAAGCTAGCTGTGTGTTATCCTAGCCTAACTCCATAAAATATAAGACACATACTTTCTGCAGTTAAAGCCCTCCTGGATCATAGGATTCTGAAATCTAGAATGAAGAAGTCAAAATTGGAATTTTAATAATTTAGGAGCAAAACCAGTCACAGAATCACAGAATGGTAGGGGTTGGAAAGGACCTGTGGAGATCATTGAGTCCAACCCCCCTGACAGAGTGGGATCACAGGAACATATCCAGGTGGGTTTTGAAAGTCTCTAGAGAGAGACACTCTAGAGGCATTAGGTCATGGTCTCTGGGTTCTTACTTGGACATACTGGTTAACATGCATGACCCTACAGTGTGGATGCTATAAGCATGAGGCTCACTAGATTAGCAAATAACAGTAAAAACAGAAAATGGGAAATGAAAAGGATCATAAAGTCACTTGCTTCAGTAAGTCTTAGGCCTATTTGGCAAACAGTAATATAGTGGAACAAGGATAGAGTAGCAGATCTTAATAGTAGTAAATCTCTAAATTGCCTACCTGTTAAAATAGTAAAACTTTAACTTAATATGATTCAATTATTGTAGAGAAAGTTTTATTTGTCCTCAAAGAAATATTCAAAATGTGTGGATTTAAGAAAGTCTGAAATCTTCAAAGACAGGGGTGAAGGTTCTTTACATCATTTTTTCTACAAACAAACATATTCTGTTCCATGATTTTTTGCTAAAATTTCACTGTACAGAAAGCAAGCTTATCAGTGAAGACAAAAGTAATTTTTGAACTGAATACTGCAAATTTGTATTTTCTCAATCTGCAGGCTATCAAAATATATTCACAAGGACTCCAAGATTGAAGAACACCTGTTAGACTTGCAAGATGTACATGTAATTTTATATACCAACAGACTCATTTAATCAACCTCATTATCAGCACACAGATGATCATCCATCAAAATATTTTTTACTATTTAACATTACACTGTGTGCAATCCTGTAGATCCTGAGCATGATGTATTCTCCTTGAGATGGCATTCCTGGTGATATCTCTTCTCTAGCTATAATAATTTGCAGAAAGCTACAGTTTGTTGCCTATTTTGCAAAGCAGTAATATGGCTAAAAAGAATGGAGAGGATAGTTTATTTAAATTTTATACTGGTCTTATATAATGGGAAATAGCCATTAACAGTTTCCAGAGAAAGATACCTTTGGTGCACACTAAAATACCTGCTGAGATACCTCTAGTACTTCAGGCTGCCTTCACAGTACAGATGTAAATTCAGTCTTATTGGAATCGCAGATTATTAAAATAACACAGCAGAATAGAAAGCTGATGCTGACTTTACATGGACTTGTGTCCTGGTTTAAGTGAGAACAGAACCAATTCTGTTCAGTGATTTTACTTTTCAGTTCAGTTCTTCTAACAGCATTTTCTGAAGTTAGCAGCCTGTTTTCATAGACAGTGTCTGCTGCTGGCAGTGATAACACCCCGTGTTTAGTGTTACTACCAAGGACTGGTGTACAGACCAAGGCCACTGCTGGATCTTCTGTACCACATTGTGGGGTGCAGGAAAGTGAATGGTCACACCTGCAGGGAGGAGTGGACAAGGCAGGTAATCCCAAACTGACCAACAAGGTATTCCATCCCATATACATAATATTTGGTATAAATCAGAGGGATCTGGAAGGTCTATGGGTTTTGTTTGCTTGCTTGCTCACCCTCTTTCTGAGGGCTCCTGGGCTCTTCTCCCTTCTTGGACTGCTTTGCCAGCTTTGCTTGTCTTGGCTCAGGTCCTTTTTTGGTTCCTTCCTCGGAGCATCCAGGAGGACTCTGTCCATTCTGCCTTTGATCCCAATTGTTGTGTTCCTGAACCTGGTACCAGAATCCAACTCCTGAACACAACTCCCATCTGCTGTGGGGCCCAGTCTGGGACCCCCAGGTGCCTGGTCTACAGCATCAGTAGTGACAGTGATGTAATTACCATCAGTGGGGGGGGGTGTTCCATACTGGTTTTGTATATATTTGTACATATTCTATTTTATTATTATTATTATCATTCAAGCTGTTCTAGTTTCCTTTTCTAATTGCTATGTCTCTCTCCCTTATTCCCTTTCTCTTCCCCTGTGGGTAGGGAGGGGGGTTAACAGAGAGCATCTGTTATAAGTCTAAGGGGCCACCCTGACCCTAAACCATGACAACTTGCTAAGGGCAATTCTTAAAGAAATTCTAACAAGTTTCAAATACTGCCCTCAAAAATATTTTTAGAAATCCATCTCCACACAAATCATCAAATGTTCTTTCTTACATTTTGAATGTGTGCTTGCACTGGAAAGATGATGGACTAAAAGCATAATCTGAAACCTTTCCAATCTGCAATAAAGATATAGGATAAAAAAACACCAATTGACAACAGTTCAGTACCTTTTCTACAGTATACTCTTCTCAATATCCTCTCCTGAAAAGGATAGGATAAAACCATGGAGCATATACTTCAGAAGTACTACACTGTAATAGGCAATGGGCTTAGCCATGTAAGGTGTTCTGCTTAGGCTAGATTAATTAGAGAATCTGGGCAGACCTACTGAACCACCAATTGCACAGGGTAGCTTGGAAATCTACATTTGTCAGTTTGTTTGTTTTCTGAGATGTTTACAGTACCACAAGATTCAGAGAGGTAGCATTTAGAAAGTGCAGAAGAAAGGTAGGAAACAAAAATTGATGTGAACTGTGATAAATAACTCTCATTGTGCAGCTTTTCCAAATATAGTCTCGATTCCATACATAAAGCTGTTTACATCTAGTAAGATGTTTGTCAGACTTGATCTCTTCTTGGGTAGGTATTCTGGGAAAGCTAATGAGAAGTAAGTAAAACATGCTATTACAAATAAATGACCAAAATGCTTCTTTTTCATTGCTGAAAAGCAAATATAAAATAAGAATCATGCCATGATGAAGCTTGCTTTTTTGCAGATCTAGAATTATTTTTTATCATCTACAGCTTTTGTTGTCAAAAAGTATGACTTATGTGTTGTTTGAATTCTTAGAACAAAGTTGTGTGGGTTTATTCATTTATTCTAGAAAAAAAAATGTGCCTTCTTCTAAACTTATGGTTTTTATCATCTTTTATAAAAGATTTTGAGCAAATACAGTAAACTCAGCATTTAATGTGATTCTAAATTGTAAATGTAGGACATTAATAATCATAATGATAGGCAACACAAGATTAGAAAGAGTAAATCCTGAACTATTTATGGGATGCTTTTTTGTTTTCTTTTTTGCAACAGAGCAGCAGCTTTACAGGGCAAATTTCAAGCTATACAGAGTACTCTATTCAGTATTTCTACAATGATACCATAGTCCTGAGTATATATTGACAGCATAATGCAATATGTCTCAAGATAAGAGATTTTTTTTATAACTACAGCAGAGCAGAATTGTTCATATCTAAGATGTGTTTGAAAAATTATACATTGAAGAAAATGTTCTCAAGTGACATTTAGCCAAGTTCAATTACATATTAATGTGGACAGTATTTTTACATGAACATTGGAAGTCTTCTCAAAGTATCATCAAGACAACATTGTATTCTTTGAAAAATACTGAGTGTTGATGCTGGTCTGTATAGTGGAAAAGACGAATATATAAATGCTTTGAGATCTGTATCACATTTAGTAGCATTGTTTGGTGTAAAGCATCATTAAAATAAGAAAAACAAATTAAGATGTCGGAATGTATCTCTCACTTAAAATGGTGTTATAATTTCTACAATACATAACTGATATTAGATTGACTTTTAATCCTGTGAGCAAACCTTTTTCTCAAATGCTTTTTTTCCTTTCACACTGTCACATTATAAAAGAAGAATTCAAGAGTCTGTGGTATAATAACATTTGCTGGTTTTGAAATTATTTGCTACCTGCAAGAGCATGGTAGCAAATAAATTTTTGTCTAGGACATGAATATCATGGTATGCAAAATACAATCCAGCAGGTCCTCCATAGGATTCAGAAGTCCTATTTACTTGCAACAGTTTACCACAGGAATTTTGTTCCTTAGTAGCTTTCTGGATTTAATCTAAGTTTAGTACATAGCAAACCTCTAAAGTATTTTTAGGTAACTAGATTTATGTCAGTATAGAGACTGTTGGGCCGGTTGCCTTCAGTAACTTGACAGAATAAGGATGACTTCCTAAGAGGTCATTTTGCATACACACTGTGTTTAGGATTGCTTATATTCACACAACACCATTTTTTCTCAGCCATATCATATAGCTGCTCTTCAATCTGTGTGGTAACAATACCTTCAATTTTTCTAATACTGATTGAACCAGTATTGTTTTGCATGACATTCCACAGTTTTACAGATTGTTTTGCATAACTTAGCAAAATTTGGTATGTTTTGTATTGGAGTTTTACCAATAATCTTTTTTTTTTTCTTGCAGTCTTTTATACTATTTTTTTTCCTTTTTCCCTTTCCTTTTTCTTGGCTGTATTATGAAGTGTTTGGTTTATCATGGAGGGTTTTTTGTCTGTTTGTTTATTTGTTTTGTATGTTTGTTTTTTGTTTGTTTGGCTTTGGTTTTCTTTTTGTGGGGTTTATTTTTTGGGGGGTTTTGTTTTTGTTTTTGATGTTGTTGTCATTCGGGAATTTTTATAGAATATTCTCTAAAGTGAGATCTGTAACAGTTGTTTGAACAGTTCTTGTTTTATTCTGTCATAGGGACATTGCTTCTACCACACACTTACAACATCCCTCTGGAGGAACTCTCTGATCATGTCTTAGGTGGCTGTATGCTTTGCAGGGCAAAAAAAAATTACTGGATGGTAGGGCCCAAGGAGTGGTGGTGAATGAAACAAAATCCAGTGGCAGCCAGTCACAACTGCTATTCCACAGTGCTCACTACTGGGGACAGTTTTCTTTAATATATTCACCAGTGATCTGGATGATGGGGTCAAGTGCACTCTATAAATTAGCAGATGACACCAAGCTGGGCAGAAGTGTTGATCTGCTTGAGGGTAGGGAGGCTCTACAGGGGGATCTGGACAGGCTGGATCTATGGGCTGAGGGCAATTGTACGAGTTTCAACAAGGTCAAGTGCTGGGTCTTGCCCTTGGATTACAACAACACCATGCAACAGATGTGAAGAGAAGTGACTGGAATTATGCTCTATGGAAAAGGACCTGGGCGTGTTGGTCAACAGCCAGATGAATGTGAGCTGTCAGTGTTCCCAGGTAGCCAAGATGGCCAACAGTATCCTGGCTTGTATCAGAAATAGTGTCCAACATGACTAGGGAAGTGATCATCTCCCTGGTGAGTCCACACCTTGAGTACTATGTTCAGTTTTGGGCCACCCCCTTCAAGGAAGACATTGAGGTGCTGGAGCATGTAAAAAGAGGAATAAAGCGGATGATGAAGAGTCTAAAGAACAAGTCTTTTGAGGAGTGGTCAAGGGAACTGGGGTTTTTTAGTCTGGTGAAAAGGAGGCTGAGGGGAGACCTTACTGCTTTCTACAACTGCCTAAAAGGAGGTTTTAGTGAGATGGTTGTTGGTCTTATCTCTCAAGTAAAAAGCTGAGAAGAAATGGCCTCAAGTTGCACCAGAAGAGGTTCAGATTGAATATTAGGAAAAAAAATTCTTCACTGAAAGTGTTGTGAAGCATTGGAACAGACTGGCTAGTGAGGTGGTGGAGTCAGCATCCCTGGAGGTGTAGATGTAGTGCTTATGGACATGGTTTAGTTGTGGCCTTGGTAGAGTTAGGTTTATGGTTGGACTCAATGATCTTAAGCGTGTGGCAGAACTAAGTGATCAATTCACTTGCATGAATTGCATATACACAGACATATAACTCTGTATTAAGTATCCTAGGGCTTTTCTGCCTCTTCTCCATCTCCAGAAGAGCACAGGTTGTGTAGTACCTGTCAGCTACATTTGAATACCTAGATATCTCAAATGTCACGAGTCACTTAAGTTACCCTGGTTACCTAAATTAGGCAACTAATTTTCAGCTAAACTGAAGACAAACATAATCCATCTCATTTAGATGATCATGGATCTAACCTTATATAAGCTCGCACAAACTTATTTAAGCTCAAGTATGTGTTATTTAATAGGAGAATAATTATTCAAATATCTTTTTTATGAGCTGGTTTCAAACTAGCTTTGTTGTCATACTTCTAAGCTGGCATGCTATAACTTTTTCCTAGGCAGCAAATGGTATTCTGTTGACTCAATTCTATGTATGTTACTAAATTGTATCACATTTAGCTTATCTTTATGCACAGAAGTATTTTATGTGCTGTACTCTTTTAGAATCTGATAGAGGAAACATGTAACTCTAAACATATCTTTTGCTACAAGACAGTGTAGACTCATCACACACTTGGATGCCTGAGGACTTTTTTTTCTTATGACTTATCACTATGCAGTTTTCAGTGACCCAAGCATTAAAATTGGAATTATGGACTCACCATTTCTTTGCAGTGTAGCAGGATGGTCTCATCACTCCTGTTATGTAGACAAGTGAAAAGAGTAAGTTATCTTCTAAAACATTAAATATACTAAGAAAAAGAGATGTGCAGTAATCACACCACACACCAAGAACAATAAATGTAGGCAGATATTTCCTTTTTATATTTACATAAGTAATTTTAATGTGCGCCTTCATTTTTAACTAGAAAAAAAAAAAAAGAAGACAGTAACTTTAAAATTATTAACAGCCTGCTTATAAGAGCTGTCAGCACAAAATGATGACTAGATCTAAGAAACTTATAAAGCCATTCAGCTCCATCCTATTAACAAAAAAATTGAAGTTAAAACTTTCTTGTCCACCTCCTTTGCAAAATGTACTACTGGGAGTAGTTTGGAAACCTGTTTCACAGACAACAATCTCTTCCCTGACATGCTGCCTTACTAGGTTCAATGTAGGGCTATGAAGAAAACTGCTTACTTGGTGTAGGTTCTAATTTTTGAGAAAATGTCAGAAGCAATAATGAAAAGCAGCCTCAAAGCCTGTACACCAATACACACACAGCTCTAAATTCCAAATTTGACCATCTGTGCAAGAAAAAAACTTACAAAATAGCCTTCCTAGTCTCCAAAATTTATGACCGTTTATCTTCTCCTTAGTTTTCATCATTGTTTATAACAATTTGTAAAACAACAAATAAATAATTAGTACTGGGATTCTTTTTGTTGTTCCTACAAATATTATTGACATTATGTGAGACACCTGGCATTCTAAGATATGTGAATGTATTTGCAAGTGAGAAGGGTAGGAGAGAGAACACATTTGAATACAAAAATAATGGCTGAAATGTGGCCTAAAAATAAAAAAAGGAGCAGATGGCAGCTCCTAGGAAAGAAATCTTGCTAAAACCTCATTGATTTTTTTAGACCTTTTTGTCAGAGATTATATATCTCTTTGCTTTATAACTTACATTGAGTTCATATTCCATCTTTGTGCTACCAGTATAATAAGCACAGTAAACAGAAACGTTTGTGTGCATGCCTCCTTGTGCTGCACAGCAAATTTTTAGTGACCAACGATCACATTCAGATACTGCAGACTTGCTTGTAATATGTAATGAAAATGTTTATGAAATATGTAATGAAACTATTACATAGAATTAAAAATTAAGGGAAAGAAATTCATACAGAGAGCAAAGTCAGAAGTTATCAGGTTTAAAAAAAAAAATGCAGGAATTAAATATTTCCCACCATAATTAAAAATCAGTCAAACTGTTCAAATTATAATAAAAATTAGCCAAACACGATTAAAACCTCAGCAGAGACACAGTATCAGAAGAAAAATATAGAAATTACAAGAAAAGTTGCAAAAAACTTTATCAAAAGGAAACATAAATTTTATAAAACAATTAAGTTCTTTCAGTTATGTAACTTGTTAAGTTTTCCTTTTACTCTTATTACTTTGCAAGCCACTAGAGAAATATATTGTATACTTGAAAACTTAAAATGACTCTTGCTCAGGAAGTACCATTGGCTAAAGGTGTAGATTACTACCATTCTGCACCAAATTAATTTATTTTCAGAATAAAACTGTTAGAAACCAGGGGTAACTTCCTTAGCAATTCTTTGAGTTGTGGACTTCAGTTAAACTTTCAGAAAACCTGAAAGCAAATCATTATTATGACTCTGTTTCTGTGCAATTTTTTCAGGGTTTCTTTATACAGAGGCTAAATCAAGATGTTAGCTGATATTCCTTTATTTATATACATATTATTACCTACATATACAAATAATTTTATTTCTATGTGTGTAGAAATTAATAAAAACAATGGAAAAAATCAGATAACAAAGTAATGAAAAGTTCTGGACTGTAAGTAAAACCAGTGCACATTATCGAGGAAGAAGTGAGAAAAAGGACTGTAAATGTGGAGGAAAACTTGAATTGAGAATAATTTGCAGTATGAAAAATATGTTTATTTTTAAAAAGCCCCACAAACCCAGCAAAAACAACAAAAGCAAACACCAAAACCACCAAACAACAGGGGAAAATAAGGTATCCTTTCTTGTCAAAAGTGATTAAAATGATGAAAACAAGGAGGTCATTCACTTTTGTTATTTTCCAGTACTAACAAACAGGAACTTTGCATCCTACCACATATTGATAGTGAATTTTTATGCTAATTTTAGGAAGAAAGGGGTAAGGAATCCACTCTTATTTTTAGCTGTAGTGCCAAAATAACATAACTCTGGCCCAGTGAGTGTCTTTCATTCTTTCACTCCCATGTGTCAAGAAATGCAAAAGACTGTAAAATGACATGTTCTGGGGTTGACACTTAGTGTGTTGATTTTCCATGCTTAGTAAATTTCTTACTGCCAAGTTATAAACCCTTGAAATATAGGGTTTATAATATAAGTATTAGTACAACCTTGAATGTAACTGAACAAATGACACAACTATAATTATGCTCTGTGAGAAACATAATAATGTATTCTGAACTCATAATCTGGTCATTTATATTCTATAATTGCTCTTTTACTTTCTCTTTAAATGAACATTTATAATTTTATAAACAGCATGGTTTTCTCACTAAAAATTAGATTGACTTCTCCATTGTTAATACTGAATTGCTTAGCTATATACACTCTCTTTCTTTCCCTCTATTATTTCTATAGTGATTTGAGACTGTGATACATAAGTCTAAGGACCCAACTTCCAAAAATAGATTACAGCTCCTTTATGATGAAGCTCTTAATATCCCCCATGCTTGACCTAACTGCCTAATATTTTTTCTAAGAAAAAATAAAATAAATCAAAGTTAGAAACCAATTTGAAAAATACGCAGAGGCCCAAACCAGGTGTTGCGGGTTGGTTTTTTCATTTAACTCCAGCCTACACAAAGCAAAGCAAGAAGAAAAGCTAATTGTTACTTCCTTCTGTGAATCATCTCACTGAATCAAAACACCTCCTTTCAATGTGATTAATGTGATTTCAGTGTGATTAATCAACTTAGGAGATCCCTATTTATCTCTGCTGGAACCTGGAAAATGAGAAACTATTTAAGAGTACATATCTAACACTGGGCATATTACAGGTCTTAGCATGCTGCTTCTCCATGGTTGGAGAAGATTTTTAGGCAAAATTTTAAACTCTCGTATTTGTCTCCTTTGTCTTCACTTTAATACTTTCAGCTACTCAGATGCAATAACAGGTTTCAGATTGTACTACAATAATTCATCTAGTTTGACCTGTATAACTCAGGCCATCAGATCTCTGTAAATTGTTGTTTGGTTTTGTTTTGGTTTTTTTTTTTCATGACTGTGACAACCTGTGTTTGTCAATGATAAACAACAAATTTCTGAGGAAAAAAAAAGTTGATTCTAAACTCTCAGGACAACAGATATTCACAGTATTTTTAACTTAACTGAGAAGAAATATAGCAAGCAAGAAATATATCATTCACAATCCCCTTTTTACCAGAACCTACCAACACCAAATGAAGACTTAATAGTTATGCTGCAATTGGTCCCCAAAAGATGCTTATCTTAGTCTACACACGCTCCCTTTTCTTTGACATTAGCTTTGACTTTAGGTATTCTCCAATTCATACTCTTCAACTGTATGTTCCTCCACACTTTTGTGCCACTACTACTATTTGCAAAATAGTATTATCACAGGTATCACAGGTATACAGGGTGTCAGGGGTTGGAAGGGACCTTGGAGATATTATATATATCAGATTAACAGAGCAATTCAGAATAAACAGACCTGTGAATAATACTACTGCAGAAAGAAAGCACATTGTTCTTCTGTGAAAAATTTAGAAGCTTATGAAAGACTTAGAGGACTTAAAATAATGATAAGAACATAATACCCTTGTAAGTCTCATTAATTTTCTTACTACTTAAAGTCTATAGAAACTTGTTAGAAAGATAGTTTAAAGTTGCCTCCATTTATGCAGGTACTGTTGTCCATATTCCCAACAATTATTCCAAATGACATTGTGTATTATTCAATGATCTAGAGACTGGTCTGAAAAGGTCTAAATTATAGTTTTAACTTTTCATCATGCTTTTAAAGAAATGTGTTCCCTATACTGTCAAGGTAATTTTTTAAATTATCAGAACTTCATTAAATACTTTCTTAAATCTATGGGGAATACATACTAAAGATTTTTAAGCTTTGAAAGCTCTAATGCAATGAACTTTTTAGTTCACATTGACTACAAAGTGATTAAGGAAGCTGAAAGTTTTTCTTCAAATGTTTTCTCTTCCATTTCTATCTAGCTGAATAATCGTGGTGTGTTCTGAGATTTTATTCTCTGACCTTAAGAAACTTTCATTCTAAACCATGGCAATTTGCATAAGAGAGAAGAGGAAAAACAAAACAAAACAAAACACACACACACAAAACCAGCAAAACCAGAATCAAACAAACAAAAATACCCCACAAACAAAAAACCCCAAAACAATGAATCAATCAAACAAACAAAAGCCTAACCCACTTTAAAGCCCCCAAAACCCATTCAAGGCTGACTGAAAATGAGAGAGAAAAAAATGTCTACAAATTTCCAATATCAGGGAGTAAAGATGATGGAGCTAGACTCTTTTCAGTCTCACCTAGTGACAGGGCAAAAGTTAATGGGCATAAATTCAAGAAAATTCTACTCAACCATAAGAAAAAACTTTTATTGTGATCGTAGTCAGACACTGGAACAGGTTGCCCAAAGAGGTTGCAATGTCTCTATCCTTGGAGATACTCAAAACTCAGCTGAACATGGTCCTGCATTGAGTAGGAGGCCTTCAGTACGTGTTGAAATAATTGTATGGTAATGATTATCTTGAAAGGCCATTCATCATTTAATTAATTTCAGTTCAATAGCCAGTGACCTTGCTTATCACCTCACCCTTTACTCCTTCCGAGATTAGAATGGAATACCTGCGAACAAGTCTATCAAGTAGGCTTAAGTCTCTTTGAAAAAAACAACATGACATTAGTAGACTCAAAGAGGTGATAGGAAGATCAATTTTTTGCTAGGGTTGTCCAATCTGTCATATACAAGTGCATTAACATTGCTCCAGTGTTCTTCTTGTCCTTACAGTCATTTTGGTCACCTAATGCATTGACTATGAATGTGGGAAAAGACCTGACCCAGATGCAAGAGGCGATCAGGAATAACACAGTACTTCATCTGAAAAAAGAAGAGGCAGCACTGGCTGTTTATTCTAATGCAGAGACATGTAGGCCATATTGATTCAGTCAAGGAAGCCAAGACTGTGACCTTTTAAGGATGAACAGCCGATACATTCCACAATGAAAATAACCGGAGGTACATTGTAAACACATTGTTTAATGTTACACATTAAAGTCCTGGTTAAAAAAAAATAAAAATAAATATTTGCTTAGTATTAGTTAAATATGAAAGTGGATTTTTATTATATATAAACATAAAGTAATCCATTTTTATTACCTAATATTTTATATTTTTAAAATAAGTAAGTAAAAATGTTCTCGCTTCTCATTTTTTTACTGAAATCTGAAATCACACAGCACTGTACAGTTTGAAAGAACTTACATGCCTATGACAGGTATTTATTATCAAAAGTTAGAAATACTGAACTAAAAGTCAGCGTGTTAGCAAACATTTAAAATCAACTGCCTAAATCACATTTAACCAGATCCTACCTCAGCTTCTGCTGTGTTTTTGAAAGAAAACCAAAGTGAGTTGCAAGAAAGTACTAACTAAAAGGCTCCATGCACCTTTAAAGTAAGCTATAAAGTTCAACAGATTGCAGTGAATAATCAACAAAGCTAAGAACTTGTTTTCCGTTTACCATTACCTGATTTCAACAGTATAGTATCTTGCAAACTATAAAACTTTTTTAAGCAGTATGTTAAAATAAATTAAAGAAAAGCAGGACATTAAAATAGAGACCCAAATAAAATTATTCAGCTACAGGGATATTAAAATATGCTTTTTAAAAAGCTTAGGGTAGTACTAAGAGTCCCAATCTTTTGCAAGTTGTTACTGCTTTGGCTTGTGAAGAAGAAGAAAAAAGCTGCAATTATATGCAAGTATAGACTCGCTGCTGTGCTAAGTTTCCACTTTCTACTTTGATAATATTGCAGGTTACTAATTGCAGTTTGACTGCCAAAATAAACTTACCAAGTTATCAACTGCCTTTTAAAAGAAAATGGAAAGAACAGAACTTTTGTAGATGTGAAAGAGATTTATGTGAACTTCTCAACAGTCTCTTGACTGCTATTGTAAATGCTTTGTAAGATACATAAATTCCTGCTATGACGTATGAGCATTCAAAATTGAAGTGATGTTTAGTTACAATACTATTTAAATGAAAACTGCTACAAGATGTGGGAGAGTTGGTTCCTGTTTCCCTGGAGATGATTAAACAGTGAATATGAGTCAATAACTAAGTAAAATGCAGGAAAATTGAAGGTTTGCTCATTTTATTTTTGAATACATGGCATTTTTAGTTACTGCTTTAGAAAAAACAGCTATTTTGAAAGTTTCCAAGTTGAAAAGTACTAACATCTCCATCTCTAGCTTTATCTGTCTGTGGCATCTATATGATGTAAAGGAATATGCTTTCAAAATTACTGAAATAGATACATAGATGGATAGAGACTGATAAGGTGTGTGAAAATAGTGTTTGGAAATTTAAACATGGTATAATTTAAAGTGTGTGTCATTGGAGACATTTCCTTATTTAATGATCACAATGTGGAGAATATGGACTCAAGAGAAGTAAGGACAAATTTCTCCCCTTTGTCAAATTAAGGTTAATTTGCCTCTCATCTCCCTCAAAGTAAAAGTTGTAGTATCTAAAGCATTCAAACCATTGTCAGATTTTAGTAGAGTAATACCAATAACTGAGTTTAACATTGATAAGGGAATGTATATCTGAAGAGGTGTAAGGAGTGTATGTTTTCAAGAATACAGGCTCTATGTTTCAGTTCTGCTATACAAAGCACAGTAAAGGATGTCAGCACGTTTTGTTCCATTGCCATAGTTTTTTAGAGCTATATATTTGAGATTAGTGCTTGCTGTGATTTACTTATCCCAATTCCTGTAAAAATGGAATATAATCCATAGAACTGTTTATTTAAAGATTATTAAAAGTAGAATTTTTTTTGTGTGTTGCTAAATACTTAGTGAATGCCTTAAAATTTCTCTTTATCACCCTTTAGAAAACATGATCAATTGTTCTACTGATTATTATAGATCCAACTGCTGTTTTCTGTCTCCAGATACCGGTTATTTGAAAATCATGTTAGCTGTTGCTGGGTATCTCACAGCTTCTGCCTCAGAAGTAATATACATTCAGCAAGAACTGATGACTAATGTGCAGCAGTAATGTGCAAATGAACCCACAGTTTCCAAAAAGGAGCAGAGAGAAGGAAGGAAACCATTGTGTCATTCTGAGTTATCAGGGGCACCACATTGTCCCTTGGTATGGCATATCTTCAGGATTTGAACAGTCAGTAAAACCACACGGGTTCATGTGTTAATGAAGTGCACTGAGTGAAACTCAGTAATAGTTTGATAATTCAAATAACCCCAAAGATGAAGTAGAAGAATCTTTACAATTTTTTTATAAACTCTGACCACATTTTCTGACATGGGACAAGTAAAGTATAACTATCATTTTCTGTTAACAGCACGAAGGAAACAATTACTGTGCATGTAGGGCATTCAGAAGGAGGTTCTATGGAGAAAACACACTGAAGAACTACTTCACATTTAATAAAATAGGATCTTTGCACAGAAAAAAATAATAATACAGAAATGGAGGAGTATTTAGGAATACATTAAAAAATGTAAGTGGAAAGATTAATTGCAGAAAACCAGTGAAGCGGATGCAATGAAATCGAACAGGAATACTGGACAGTTGAAACTCAATATGAAGAAAAAGAGAGAATGATTTCATGACCAAAACTCCACATGCTAGCCGCGCCAGTTCTGTGAAGCAGAAGAAACAAAAGTAGTAAAATATTAAGAAAAATGAAGAGATATGTAAGGAAGACTGGTGATATAGTGAAAAATGCGTAAGTGGCATATGCACCTACATATGCCAACTAAATACATTTACTATGGCAATCAAAAGTCAGTTTTGGTCTCAAGTACTAGGTTTAAATAGCAAATACTTAAACCGCACTCGATTGTTCCAACTTTGATATATCTGGAAGTTTTGCATTTTCAATTGAGTTAAGTTGATGACAATTTGAAGTAATGTGAAGGACTTGAACTGTACTTGTGTATACATTCAACTTGAATGTATTCAGATGAAAGAAGAATGATTCCTATAATGTAATTGCTACGTTTTACAGATAAAATCTATTAATCTTATTTGGGACCTAAGCATATTTTGACCAAGACACTACCTATTGTCACGTACTGCATTATGAAAATGGAACTTGGTGCAAATATGATGGTGCTGGCTAGCTGTCACATTCTGGAGTTGAAAAAAAGAATAGGGAGAAAAAACATCTTACTTGAAGTTATTTTCTACCTCAGCTGGTTGTATCTCCTCAAAGGTTTAATATACTATGTTTGTAAGAGCTCTGTTTTCTGCAAGTTACTTCTTCCCTTCCTATATACACATAAACCCACACTTTTGTAAATCTTATTTATTAATCGTATCAGTTTTTTCTTCATTTAGGTTACAGCTTCTAAATGTTATATATGGATATTCTGGCACTAATTATAGAACAGATTGTGTTGGGATTTCTACAGGACTGCACTATGGCAATACAGATTAAGCAATTAACCTTGATGTCACTGTAATTATTAAGATACTTTAGCAAAATGAACTAATTTCCCCACAGGATGTTCTGCTGAAATCAACTTTCACTCTTTTTAAGATGCTAAAATAGAAAATGTTAATGGAAAACTAAGTTTCCAATTTTAATAATCTTTTGGGTATACAGACCTTTTCAACAGCCATCTTTGAGTGTTTTACACAATAGTTCACTCCCAAATCATAATATATTTTTTTTTCATATAGATTCATGAAAATTTCTAAATTGCATATGATAATTAAGATAACATGCAATAATATTCTGTAGAGATCAGCTACATTTTTTTCTTAAACAAAAAAATAAAAAATATGTCTTTACTGTGACTGTACCATGCAACTTCTTACCTTAA